>JAQBSW010000076.1:310000-313877 GCA_029291075.1 Eudiplozoon nipponicum | reverse complement strand
CCTTAATGAAACAAATGCATATTATCGAGACTTCACAACAAACCAGAATATCTGTGAAAAGTGAGTGAAATAAAAATTCATTCCAACGTCACGATAATTTGTATGACTTTCAATTTTCATTTCTCTACCATCGTATCTTTTAACCTAGTGTTCCAATAATTAAGCTAATATCTTTCACTATTAAACAGACACGATCGAAGCAGGGACATTTATGTTATCGTAAATTATTAAGGGTACATTTAAACATACATATATCCCTTTATATATATATATATATATATATATATATATATATATATATAATGAAAATATTGCCGTCGAGCTTTAGTTTATTATCGTTTAACAAGATGACATGATTTCTGTTTTGTAATGGTAGAATGGGAATGGCTAGTTTGAACTTAAGATCAAAAGCGATACCAATATGCTCCGCATGAAGAAAAGACTGGCTGAAAGAATACCCTATATACTGTTTTAACGTGGCTTTCTAGGTGGATGTGAGGATGATTAGTAGTCTCAGAAACTAACTTGCCTTCTTTCAATCCTCGGCCATGGCAATTCTGAAGGGTACTTAATAAGTGTTCAACAAGAACAAAGCTGGCAACTTTACGAATTAGTTTAGCTATTCCATTCAACCTTTAATATATACCGACTACATATATATCGCAAAAATCCAATCAGTATGCTCTAATTCCATTTAATAACTTCAGGTATCATCGTGTCTGTATCTTAATGAGAAATCGCAGATCTCTAGTTGGAATGAAGCAAATGCACCCAATTTCATCTCTCAACCGCAGCAAATCTTGCAAGTACATAATGAGCCTGAATAAGAACAAGAACCGGTCTACATGATGAAATGCATTGCCTGTCTTGTTCTGGGTCTAATTTCTGCTGACAACAAGATAAAACAAAAACCGTGGCATTTTAATTCGATTTAATATTATCGCCCCATATGGCCTAGTGTCTGTTATGTAATTACAAATTGAGCAACGGTTAGTAGATAATTTGAGCTGAAATCGATGCCACTAGTCTCCACCTGAATAAGAGACTGAAAAAATGCATAGTTTAGTCTACGAAAGAAAACTGCATGCTTTGTGTGGCTTTGGCAATGTTTTAGATAAGCAGCATTTGTGAAGCAAACGCGCCTTGTTTCAAGCCTCGGTCGTGAAAATGTTGGCAAGTATTTGATGAGTGCCTAACAAGGACTTAACTGATCCACTTGAAGAATTAGTTTGGCTGTTCTGTGCAACCTTTAGTTAATTCTGTCAAAGTATGTATAAAAAACGGGGCCACTATTCACTTATTCAATATCTGTTCCCCACGTGGAAGTAATTATTCTTTAATGACGGATCGGGAAAGGATATTTTGAGCTTGAGTTCGAAAGCATTGGTAGCATGCTCTACTTAATGGATTGACGAACAAAAAGACTTAAGTAGATTTATCACCGAAAACGCTTTATCGCAACGATAGGAACAGTTTAGAGCATTTTTGGAAATAATGTGCATAGACTAGGATACAAAATTTTCACCGAAAGTTTTAAATTATATTGGATAATAGTTAATTGAATAAAAAATTGTTGAAGGTGGAAAAGCCATCAAAGATAAAATAGCAGAGCATAGCATAAACTCAGTCAAATCGCAAGTTAAAGTCAATGCAGGCCAAAACTTATTTGACTATAAATCCACACAAATAAAGTAACTAAAAATAAGATTAAATTACGACTGCCGATTGATATAATCTAAAAAGGCTAATTTGACATACCACGAAACCAGCATAAAATATAGATGCATCAACAAACCTTGGATCCCATTTTAAATTATAGGTACAATCTAGAAAATTTGGGAAAATTTTGAAGATCATCGAATTAACGTCAGTTTAGATGCATATTAAGACATTAATCTAATACATGATACCAAAACATTAACTAGCAAAAATGGAAGAATAATTTTAATATACAAAATTAACAAACGTATCTCCAATAATCGTTTACTGTATAAATACATATATATATATATATATATACAAGTATATATATATAAGTTCGATAAAATATATAAATTACAAAGTAGAATGAAATCCATCAGCACAAGATCGGTTTCGCCTTATAGGAGAATTCATAAGTACAGTCGAATTTGCACAAATTTTGAATATGGGAGAGTTTCGATTAGCTCCGCAACTCTTTCTTTACACCATAGCATGCAATTTCCAGCTTTATACCCACCAAGACCTTACGCCTGTCTTGATACGGCTTTTAACATAAAGTGCCATTTAGCCATCACCGATGTGACAAATTTAAGACAGACATCAGGCTACCATGGAAAATAATATTGAATTAAAGTTTGGCAGGACCATATTGAGCATATGCTGTCCGAAGGGACTAAACAGTTCACAAGAAATAAAAGTTAAAATCCTAACCAAAACATCTGAATTATAAAGGATAAATTGAAAGGATGGCTAAAAGAAAAGACTAAAACAAGTACAAGGCATCAATTTAAAAAGCAGACGTACCTATAACCATCGACATAGAGTATACGAAAGATCATTGAATCAAATGGTTCAGGGTACACATCTCGAACGTGAAAAGTCTGGCTATTTCTGAGAAGTACCCAATGGGGACAAAGCCTCTCTAGAAAATGAATAACCTTTTCTATCTTATGCATTGCTAAGTTTACACCCACATCGTAGATATAAAATCTTGTCACTACACCTTACTTCAATAGATATGCATGAAGTTGGTGCTTTTGCAGGCAAGTTTCATTCTCACATTAACTGAACTGCAATCCTATTTTTACACTAAAGATTATTTATCTTAATTCAGTTCAGTTAAGAGTAATGATCATTTTTGGTTAATCAACAATATTTTTTCTAGAACAATTCTTCGTTTTTAATTCGTAAAAACTAGACAATCAAAGATAAATTTTAATTTGTTTCAGAGTTAGCCGTTGAGTGTAGTCCTCCTCGTTTACTCTGCAACAAATGCTAACTATATTTAGAGTATCCATTATAGTAGATCAGGCCACCATTTTAAAGACTCGATTGATCCTACTTCCAAGCTACGCTATCCCAACCTTACATGACTGTACCGTGTGTAAAATTGAGGCCCAGTGATGATACGATCTTAAACGTCGCCATTCAATGATGATTAGATGGTACCTCATTTCCAGCGGCTATTTGTATTCAAATTACAGGAGGATTATGTTATGCGACAAGAAATTTTATGACTTATGATATGTTTGACCATCCCATAATTAGTCTTTTTTACGTGCATAGATATACAACGGAGCTATTATCTAAATTTCACCAGAGAGAAGTGAAAAGTCCATATATACATTTATATATACATACATATATATATATATAATATTTAACTTTGTCTCGATTATTCATGGGGTACGGTCTTATCTAACGAAGACTAGATCATACCTCATTTCCAGTAGTTAGTATGAACGACGTTGATGCCTTCGGATGAAAGGAGCGAATCCGCACCCAGCCGATAAGAAAAACTCGACGCGTACTTGGAAATAGGACTCAATCTTATCTTTACGAAACTGATAGTGCAAAGCAACAACCCGCGAACGCAAATCGCGGAGATTCAACATGCTTTGGTATATGTCTCCGGTCCTAATGAAACCAAATTGTTACTAGGTATGCAACGCCTAATACACAATTACACCTATATATCAGCTCTTCACAACAAATGGTATATAACTATTCTATATCTAATTAACTGATATCATGATTACCGCGACACCTGATAAGTGATATTGAACAAGGCCTGAGTGTATGGATTTGTTGATACCATGCACCGACTCGGCAGCCATAGTGTTGGTACCATGTACCGACTAGGCAACCATATTGTTTTTACCATTTACAGGCTCCG
>JAQBSW010000076.1:0-305000 GCA_029291075.1 Eudiplozoon nipponicum | reverse complement strand
ACACACGCCCCACTTCAAGCTGTTCGCAAAAGGTTAAATTAGTTACCGTTTATATAAGGTGAGGAATTAAAACAAACAAAGTGACTGTTCAGGAAATATGACCTGATTATCAAAAATGAAGAGAATACTTAATCTAGCATTGCAAACATCAATAAAGGTGACTGTTAATTTGAAAATAGTGTTCTGTATATACAAGTATGAAAATACTATATATATATATATATATATATATATATATATATATATAATTTATTCACTATTTGTATATCATTTTATATGTTCCGTAATACAGAGAACTAAAAAGACTTTGTATTTTATGAACTGAAGTTTTGCCAATTCTACATATGAGTACTAATAATTATTCATGTCAAGATGAAGGAAAGAATTCTTTGTGAATAATTGCACGTATAAAATTTAAAGTTTATTCCTTGTGTCCTTCAGGATTAAATTACATAATCTAAACTCTATGGAAAATGCAAAAAATCTGTATATAAATTGCTGTTGTCAACGACCGCATAATTTCTGTTTTGTGGCTGTTTAAATACGATAAGATTAATGTTTATCTCGAGCTCCTAGTCTTAATTTATAACTTGTTAACTCTACACGCGCAATACTTGATTATTTGGTTTTATAACATATATACATATATATAGTAACATTTTATTATGTATCTCTTTCCAGTTTAAACAACGCATTGTATATTTTGGCAAAAGCAACTCATCAAGAAGACCTGTTTCCTCAACATTGGGCATTAATGGAGTACTTACCAGTAAGCCCGCGTCATGGTCTCGAACCGGAACCTAAAGAAAATAGTCTTGCAATATTTCCACTGTATTACTCAATTCGCATATAACCTGCAATTCTCAGTTAAATACGAGCAGGTGTCAATTGTTGGTTAGTCTTCTACGCAGGTGAATCTTAATTGGCAGGCAATTCTATCTAAATTTCCAAACATTAAGTAATTGAAGAGTGACCAATAAAAACAAAACGGGTCTATTTTAAGAACTGTATGTGATACCATTCGGTATTTGAATTTTGTATAATTTGTTTAAATGCCTTTAACGCGTATAGATGTGTTTTCACCTATTCTATTTTTCAGAACTATCCAGTGTAAAACTGACTAATTAGGACCGACCTACACACTAAATTTAAAGCCTCGAAGAAACTAAGCTATTGTGTTCATTAATTCTAATCTCAAATATAATGCAGTTGATTTCTTTAATGAATATAGAATGCTCAGGCAATAGTTAGTTCCCAAGACATAATTACAAAAATTAAACTTATCTTGATATTAACCATGACATATTGGAAATGTATTGGTGTTGGTCTAAACTAAATAGTACCCGGAATGGAAGGTTATGGTACTTTATGAAAAGCAGGTGAACAGTTACTTTGAGTTTAAAATATGATTTTGAGGAAATCATGGCTAACGTGGCCAGCCAACACACCATTAAAGGAAAAACTTCTTAATTTAAGAAGATATATTTTAATTGACTAAATCAATATCTTTGCATTTATCTTGCGCAAAATATCTGCTCTATTGTGATATATATATATATATATATATATATATATATATATATATATATATATTAATCATTTGGTACACATGCGTGCAAGTGATTGTACCATTTGATCAGTTTGAATTCAGCGTATCCTTCTGGTCCTATTTGAACTATTTTGTTATTATGTACGCATTACCTTGCACACAAATGCACATATATTAACTCTCCACAACAAAGAATGTATAAAATATAGTTTGTTTTTAAGTTGAGTTTACGCGTGTCCAGAACATATTGAATACACATTGTAGCTAGAATAAATTTAGGTAGAAACGAGTAAATTTTTACCCGCACATTTATTGGATGTAACCGAGCGAAACGGATTACTTTATCTTACTGTATGTAGTCCATGTATGAATTCTCCGGCAATTGAATACATATATTAACAATGAATTAACAATCTCTGTAGCGTGTAAGTCTAATGCTAACAACGGAGGTACCTGCTGCCTGGAAATTTTGTGCTGATTTATTTTAATGCATCTACACACATTTGCACAGGCATAGTCATTAATTACCGCCCTTACAGATATAATAGTAGTAAAAAATACAGTGCTTCAGCTATGCTCACAATTTTAATACATCAGAAACAAGCTATCGCTTTTCCACGATTGTACATAATTCTTTGAATAAGGTATTGAACCAGCTAATGTCATAAAAACACTTTTTTACGCGATCTGTTGTATTTACTTGAAAGATCGAAACAATTAATATTTATCCGCTACAGAAATAACGCTATTCTGATCCTTAAAGAATAACGTTACACTATATCTTAATTTTAGGCTTAATATGGTTACAAAACGAAATACTTCATGAAAGAACACTTGCATAAAGAAGAAATATAATTAGATCCCATTGATGCACAGATGTTTACCATTCAAAAATAGATAATGCGACACAATAATTTTAAAACTGAAAGAAAAAATCAGACCAGGGATGACAGTTATATATAAGAAGAAGTGAGTGCGAAAATGTGGTTAAATAAATTCTCTTACTATGGTTTCTTCATTAGAGGACAAAGTAAATTCCACAAGTTATGAATGATAGGAGATGAAAACCTGAGAAGCCACCACGTAGGCAAATATAAATCGACCAAATCATCTACAAATAATCGATCGACTAAATTATTGCATTACATTACATATTTAACAGAGTGGTACTATATATCGTGTTCATCATCATCATTATCATCATCATGCACAACAATACAAAAGCCATTAGTAACTAATTTTACACTGCTATATAACTATACGAAGAGAAACGCAAATTATTCTAGAGATTTATACGAGGGAGAGAACCTAGTTACTATTTTTATATTTATCTAGATAACACACAGAAGTGAGGCAAACCAAAACCCTACACAACAACATTATGACCACGTCAGCATTATGACAAGGCACCATATTCGCGGGCACCTATTTTCTCACGGTGACAAGAACAGATAAAATTATCACCTTATTGTAGCTCATTGTGCTGATCTGCTCTATAAATGTTAAACCAAATATATATTGTGAGCATTTCACAATTGCAATCAATGTTCAGTAAATAATTTTATCAAATAGTTTCAAATTCATTACTTATCTGCGTAACGATGACAAAAGTGTTGCATAAGAAAAGCAATTAGTTGATTTTGGAGCGTTAAAATACTTACTGGTAAAATCTGTTTGTGGAGTAATATTTATTTCATTAATTCCCATATGTATCGTTCAATTTTTCAACTCCCTGTTAGAAATTTTGCCAACAGACATTATGGGAACACGAGCAGATCTTACAGGTGTGAAAAAAACAAAGTGAAATTGTATTTTTTTCAAACAAGGCAAGTCATAATAAAATCTATGCCTAATCACATACAATCGTGCATTGATCAAAGTTGAAACATCTCTATATAAATAACTAAATTTCCTTACACGTATAAATCTCTAACATCGCAACTCTGACATAAAGAAATATTTCGAGATTTGAATTTCTGCGCTGACGAGTTAGAAAAGATAACCGTGAATTTTTTATATCTCAAGATGCGAAATGACAACAATTGAGATTGGATTCGCTCTGCGCAACCCAATTTGAAATATATTAGATATTTTCTCATCAGGAAGTTTGACAAGCTTATCTTAGGTTATCGGAAAGCAAAACTAAATGATTCAGCCTAAAATCATTCGTTCTAAAAAAATATGTGCGTGTTAAAATATAAAACAACCAATTATATTGTGGATTTGACCGCATTTTTCTTGTGCGGGACAATTGATAGCATTCATAGGTCGGTAAAACCTTGAACTTCCTTCATATTCAGATGATGTAATTTTTGGCCTCAATTGATGGGTTCTCACTTTTCCCTTCTTCTTTAAGCCTTCAATTAGCTGATTGTCTGAAAATGACGTTGGATCAAGATTTTCCATTGTTCTTTGACCTAATTTTCGAACCCGAATTTCCAGGTTCATCTTCAGGGTCGACACAATACGCACAGGAGTAAAACACAACTTGTGGCAAAACCAATTATATTATTTAAACACATTATAAACTATATATATATATATATATATATATATATATATATATATATATATATATATATATATATATATATATATATATATATAAACTAATAATTACCAAATTTCCGTGAATTATATTCTTAAGCATGTGTAAGTCTACTTAGCTCAATTGTGTATTAGTAACAAATTAGTTCAAATATGGCTAGAAGGATAAACCAAATGAAGCATGGCTTATCCTTCTGGTCATATTTGGACAAATGTGTTACTAGGTGCGCAACACCTAATACACAATTGCATATTTTAACGTATGTGATTGAGAAGGCTAAAATATCGAAAGGTTTTACAGCTCCAACTACAAAATAAAACGTCTTTCAGAATGAAAAGAGTATCTCTTCAAATTAATGCTCCGGCTAGAAAAAAATTTCCTTTTTTGAAATAGAAGCGATACAAACAGTTTGGAGTCAATGAATAGCACGACTTTCTGTATGGTATTCATATCTCATTTGTATTTTATAGGCAACTGTGCCTTTAGCGTAACTAAAGATTATAGTTGCGGATTATATCATGGACAACGTCGGATTGCAGCAGCCCGAAACAGGATCTATACAAATAGTTTTTGAGAGGAAATAAAACGACGCACTTGTTAATACTTAGATAAATTGCATTTCGGTCGCAAAATTAGACCACTTCCGAATAAATGCTATATTGACTCTATCTCCAGTCCACATTAATAAAGATGACGTACAATTCAGTACTATTCATTTCTTGTAGTTAACTCGAGTACGGAAGTGGCCTGATTTTAACCTTTGTAATTGCATTTGTAATATAGATGGCTAATTGTCGGTTTTCATTATTTCTACGTTAACCTGTTTGTGCTTAATGATTTCCTTCAATTTAACAATAATTGATTGCGCGGTTGGTGGTAACAATGCTTTAAATCAAATTTGCGAGCTTGAAGTAAACACCAACCCCATTGTATTTAACCAGTCTTCGAACAACATAACAAAACTACCGCCAGCCGCAACGTACTGATGCGTTTCGACCTTCTATGATCATCATCAGAGTACGACGGCAAACTGACTAGCGAGGATCAAACCGCATTGAATATATATGGAAATCAAACTTAGATATGCGGCTCTCATGTCTAGCAGTCTTGCCTACTTTTCCATTCACGTACAACGTATGCAAGACTGCTAGAGGCGAGAGCCGAATATCTAAATTTGATTTCCATATATATTCAATGCGGTTTGATCCTCGATAGTCAGTTTGCTGTCGTACTCTGATGATGATCATAGAAGGTCGAAACGCGCCAGTGCGTTGCGGCTGGCGGTAGTTTTGTTTTGCTGTTCGAAGACTGGTTAAATACAATGGGGTTGGTGTTTACTTTAAGCTCGCAAACATTATTTCTTTCAAGTTTGTCAACAACAGAACTTATTATTTTGATTTTTGAATATCTAATTAACCAGTCTTTTTCTCTCTAATTTTTATTGAGCTAACCCCTATGAAATATTATTCTAGGTTCTTTCTGTTACTGGCATTCGTGCGTTATCAAATAATTAAATCCCATCACATCAGAGGAAAATTAAATCAAATAAAATATTGCATTCGTTTAAAAAAGTTTGAAGTGAGGGTTTTAAGTCTGTCGCCTTTGCGCATTTGCATGCCAGTTGGATGCATACCATATGGAGAATTTCCCTTTCTTATGTCAAATCTTATAATCGAGGGAGACCTAAATTATGGCACTTTCAGGGGTATCTGAAAAATTCCTATAATGGCGCCAAACGTTCAGGTTTGGATAAAAATTTACACATTTTATTAACAATTAGGATAGAAATTGATTTCTCCCTTTAATCATGTGCTTTGTCAACATTTCTTGCATGAAATAAAGTAAAATCTACAGCAAATTTTGTAAAAAAATGGTCCTCGATTGGAGGTGCAATGTAAAGGTATGCTACGTAGAAATGGTGTAACGTCCCAAAGCAACATATTGCGTAAATTAAATTCAATTCGATTTACGCTGCACCAATGAGAAAAAAGCGAAACTTGCCGTTAACCAATAGTATGCAAGTAACCATTTAAGGCTATTTAAGCACAGTGAATTTACCATGCAAGTCAGTTGTCGCGTTTGCCTTCTGCTGTGCGTTTCGCCGACGTGCTGTCTTCTGCCTTTCACATACACTGATTTTTAGCCTTGCATCACACACATTGGCAATATCAGTCACGCCAATTTGTTTCAGTACAACTAGAGAGACGTGCCAATTACTGCAGAACTTCAACTAGTTTACTCAGCGAGATTTCAACGCATCAACAGAAGGAACCACAACCCAAGTCAACCTGAGCTGGTCTCGAGAGTCTAGGAGTATTTCTGGACACCGCTACACTAACGGACCTTCTCGGCATTTGCCAGAGAACGCAAGACCGACGCTGTTAAGGGTTCCCCAACTGTACTAACTTAGTATTTATGGCACTCTAACTAATTTTGTTACGTCGTACGGCATTTACTTGAAGCTGAGACGTTTACAATGGGAATGACAATTAGAATGAATAAATGCTCCAGTCAATATTATGCAAAAGATAATATAGTATTTAAAAGTGTATTTGAGTTAAGAGAAGTTATCGTTAAACAGATAGACCAATTTTGGACTAAATAATACGGTAATACTATAGAAATCGCGCAACATGCGTGAATAACGCGATATAATAACTCTTAACTTTGCAAACACCGTAGGCTAAATATTATTCTTTTTAACCAGAATATTTCTATACAACTATTAATAAAGATTAGGCTGAAAATGAATACTTCTTTCTTATAGACTGTAAAGTGATAATTAGATTGTTAAAAATGTAATTAAGGTGTAAAGTGTCTTGCAACAAAACGAGACAAACCGATGAACTTTTCACCTTGAGATAGCAGGAGAATTTACGTGGAAGAAACTTAATAAAATTTTAAGCGTATATTTTTTACTAAACATGTTAGTGTAATGTCAATACAACTTCTACAGCCAATGAAATTTATAGTAGAACTTATAGAAATATAAAAATTCAAATATGAATTATAAAAATAATTAAAAACTATGAAACTACTAATAATTATCGCAAAACCTCAAATAAAACTATTCCAAATTACTACTACTACTAATAAAAAATACTATTATTATTATGATACAATTTAAAAAATATATTTGTATTACTTCTACCAATATAACTGCTACTATTATTCTTATTATTATTGTTAATTTTGTTATCACAACCATTACTAATAATAATAATAATATAATTATTATCAATAATAATATAATTATTATCAATAATAATAAAATTAATAATAAAAAAAATAATACTTATGATAATATAATATAATACCTAAATATAATAATAATAATAATAATAATAATAATAAAATAATAATTAATGCTACCATTATTATTTGTATTAATGTTTTGTTTCAAAAAATTTTATTCATTGTTTTTATTATTAACATTATCACTTTTATGAATACAGCTAACATTCCTGTGAAATGTCTAATACAGAGAGGCATGTGCGCACTTACTGTATGCTTCAGAATCGGTTGTACTTATTTTTAAGGCTGGTAGGAATACGCCAAAAGACAACTTATAGAAGACGTGTGTTGACAAGTAACGATTTGCAATTGATTTACCGAACATGCACATAGCCGAAATGATTAAGATAAGCTTTTTTCAAATTTTATCTAGTTATGCATACTTTAAGACTTAACGTATATACAATCTAACAAAATTTTTTTAAAAATATATCATATATCATATAAACGAGGTTTTAACTTTTAATCGTCGATCCACACTAGCTTTAGGAGGACCTCCTTCTATGCATTATTTTGTAAAGAAGTTTGCTTATATATATATATATATATATATATATATATATATATATATATATATATATTATTCAATATACAATCGATTATAGTTGTACAAATCAAATGTAAAAATATCTTCTTCATGAAGAAAGTATACAGCCGCTGTTTCATTACATAAATGGAAACTTCATTATAGCAACAGTGCAAATGTTGATGCTTCACTGCCACATATAGGATAAAACATTTTCTAAAAACGATACACGTTAAAAAAGAAAGAGTGGAGATTAACGTGTGGGAATATCAATTTAATATGTAACGCCCTACTTAAACTGTGCAGAAACGATGCCACCTAAACGTTAATGAAACAAATGCACATGTGCAAGAAGATTTCAAAGCTGGTTGGTATCGGTAATGCATAGCTAAGTTTCATAAACCAACATCATTTTGAACTAAACTATGCAAATCAACGAGAAGTTGGTCAATAGGTGGGAAACTCTAGAAGAAATCTGCAATTACATATCACGAAATGCTATTCAATAAGAAAACGGATAGCCACGTTGCTCAATTCTAGGTAACAAACAGCTCACGATCTATCATGCATCATCCTAGTTGAATTATTATTATTTATTTTCTCTCTGTGCGCCTCAAGCTGGTCTGTTGTTGTTAGCTTAGCGAATAGCGCCATAATTACCTGATCTGCGTTTTGACTAACGCAGCTTTCATTGTTCCAGTAAATTTCTTTTTTTTTTCATAATATTTCGATCTACCTTACCGTAGATCTTCATCAGATGCATTTCACGTGAAATGCATCTGATGAAGATCTACGGTAAGGTAGATCGAAATATTATGAAAAAAAGAAAAAAAAAGAAATTTACTGGAACAATGAAAGCTGCGTTAGTCAAAACGCAGATCAGGTAATTTCAATTAATCAAGGTGCGCAAAAACACAACTCCTTCTAGCGCCATAATTGCCAATCGCACTTTATGTAAGTGAAAAAAATATGTGACAGATTTAGTATCATTTACTTTTCTAGCGAACAGTCAATATATAACATTAAACAGTATATAAATGTAAAAATTATGCAGATATACGCACAGGTGAAATTTCGCAATGTTTCTTAAAACAAAATAATCTGCAAATGATTTTGACAGAAATTGAATCGAAAAATTACCATAAATAATACTTCATGAAACCTCGTCCTTTTACATAACGTACCTAAAGCATAGTTCGTTACAAAAAGAACATTTAAAAATTGAAAATATTAAGTAAATAAATTATTCTTTATTTTCAGAGAAATAAATACTCATATATCATCTTCGTAATCGTAAACTTTAGCGACGCATTGGCATCAGTACTTTGTTGTTCTTGTTTGATTATTTTAAAATTTATCAATCACAGCAGCATGGGAGCACTCTTGAAGATCAGCCCCAATTAAAAACGGAAATATATAATTAGACGATCATTGATTGCGCGGACGGTGATAGCAATTATTTAAATAATATTTGTGAACATGATGTAAATACAAATCCAATTGTAACTATATTCGGCAGTAAAAACTAAACAAGGTATAGTGTAGAAAATGCAATTTATCCAGTGGACCGATTTCGTTCTTATTAGGAACTCTACATGTACTGACCAGTATTTGCCGCGGACAGGGCTCGAACCTGGGCATGTACGCTTCGCCGTCTATGACTCTAACCACTGAGTCACCCTTCCACATAGACTGCGAAACGTACTCAGGTTAAAACCCTGTCCGCGGACAATTCTGGCCAATTCATGAGGAGTTCCCAATAAGGACGAAACCGGTCCACTGGATTAATTGACTTTCATACACTTTACGGTGCTTAGTTTATAATGAACCTGTACATATAATAGGATTGATGTTTATTTCAACCTCGCAACCTTTATTTAAATAACTTTTATCACAAACTGCGCAATCAGTAATTGTTTGATTGTTTAAATCTTCAATTTATTATCTTTTCCCCAGGTAGCGTGGTGTCTGTTCAACGACGACAGAATTTAGATGACTTTTTGGATCTTTAGTTCTAAAGAAACATTTCATAGGCTCCATCTGAAGGAAAGTCTAAACAAAAACATAAGACAGTAATTAACTTTAACTTGTGTGTATTGTGCCTCTGGTTGACGCAATGGATATAGTTTCAGACTCCGAAGCAAACGTGCTCCGGATCGAGCCACATCCGCGGCAAAATTCTGGACAGTATATAAAGAGTTCCCAATAAGGTCGAATCCGATCCACTGGATAAATTTACTTTTCTACATTATAAAATGCTTAGTTTATACAGATATATATAAATATATATATATATATATATATATATATATAATTGGATTGATGCTTATCTCAACCTCGCAACCTTTATATAAATAATTGTTCTCACCAGCCGTGCAATCGAAGATTTTAAAATTTTATAATGAATCAGATGTCATATTTCATTTAACAGTTTCATATATACATGGGTCTGGTTAGTTTCATAATACTTAATTGACGTTTTATGCAGATACTTGATTAACCAATAGTAAATTTACAAGCCCCCTAATAAGCCAATCTTAATACAAAATTCCTATTTTTTACCGGAACTAGCTTCACATTCTGGTTCGTGCAATCATTTTTACCTACTCTTAGCTAATGCTGTGTTACAAATCGCGCCTAGCCTTTTTTCTACAGCTCTTTCATTCATATCATCTCGAGATTTAATTTCGATAGATTCTCCAATCAATCTCTTCATCCTATTACGAATACATATCGCACTGCGTCTGCTATCATCCCAGCTAATAATATGTCCTTCTTCAATGCCGCATTTTGCGTACGCGGGTAATAGTTGTACACGGGCAGTTACACAAAGATCCGATTTTTCCGATTTTGTTTGTTTGATTTGAATTCTCTTTTTCAACTGAAAATGTGGTTCTATCAAATTTTCAGTTGAAAAAAGAAGAATTCAACCCGATCAAAGACAAAACAAAATCGGAAAGTGTGAAGAATCGGATCTTTGTGTAACTGCCCGTGTACAACTATTACCCGCGTACGCAAAACGCGGCATTGAAGAAAACCAATGGTACACACCGAAACAACATTTCAAAAAGTATTTGACTAATAATATGTCCGTTCTCCACTACATGGCGGGCAAGATAAGATTCAGTAACATGTTCAAACCTACATTTTATTATATGTTCTCGTATTTTTACCTTAATTGGGCGCATGGTCTCACCAACATACCCGAGATTGCATGAGATTTCATAAACTCCATATATATTACAAAGGGTTCAATTTTTAATTTTTGGTTATGGAGTCTAATGTCCGGGTTAAGAGACTGTCTTAATACGGTTTTTATATTGTATTTGAACGCTACTGATTTTACTTTCTTTTATAGTTTAGAGACCGATAGTGCCATGATATTACGATCTTCCTTTCCCCGATCAGATTTTATGTAGCTCAAATTAGGATTAAATTTCCTTAGGACCTTCATCATTTTCACTTCAATTAAATACAGAGGATAACCACAAGTTCTTAATATATCACGCAATCTGCTTACTTTCCAATTCCTATGATTTATGGTCGTTAATCTAAGGCTTTTTATTGCTAATGATTTTGAGATACTGATTTTCATCCTACACCGAAGATTTCACATGAAAGTAAAAAAGATCCCGAGTAAGAATTTCCTTTAAAAATAATTATTTATAATTTTTGACTATTTCTTGTGTATCCGACATCTAAAATCGGCAATTCGTAAATTGAAGTTCGATCATTTGATTATTTAATTGAAAAAAGTTACAATACCATCATCACCGTGGTTCCAGATCACTAATATGTCATCGAAGAACCATATATACGATTTTGGTTTCCATGGTAACTTATCCAATATATTATTCTCTAAATAATGCATAACTATGTTTTCTATTGGAACAAATAAAGGTTGTCTCATTGGAACTCTTCTAATTTATTTATAACATTGTTTCCTAAATTTAAAATAAGTCCAGGACATAAATAAGCTCCTCATCTCAATAATGTGCCCAATAGTCATTTTCATTTTTTTTGGATATTAACGGATGATCAATCATAAAAATTCGAAAATAATTCTGGGCTTCAAACACCAGTATATTTGTGTACATGAATACCATATCCAACATGACAAACTGCCACCTTCATTTAGTGTAAATGTATCAATAGATTCAATTCAAGTATAATAGTTCATCAATTGTAATCTAAGAAATGGGAGTATCTTCTAATACTATGATATAAAAAATTGGAAATTTTATACGTTGAGGACATTATTATCAATGTAAAAAACTGTAGTTCCTAATTTATACGATTTTAAATAAACATCATTATTCGATTTTTTCTCATTTCTCAGACGATGAATAATTAGCCTTATATTTCTCATATTCCTGTGATAAAACCACTAAAGCAATGTCTAATTGAAATTTAACCTTAGCCGTATCTGAAAACAGTTGTGCCGTTTTAACAGCCGCTATAATGACCTCATTTCTACATGATTATTCATTTGGAATTGTCACGTGCAGATCACGGAAATGTAGTTCAACTTACTTTACCTTATAATTAAGTGCTGGTAGATTTAATACGTGATTAGCTACGAATGAAGTAGTAATACATACGAAGAGGCAATAAATACCCAAATTAGTCAACTTCCTATTATATTTAATTCTAGATTTTCTTATTCCTCTATTACGAGCATTAACAGTAAACCGCTGTATATATTTGAAATCAACGGTAGGAAGATGTGAAAGTAACATAGATCTTATTTTAGATGTCTCCTTAATAAGCAAAAATTAATGTCTATCTAAATCATGAATCAATGTGTTAATAATAGTTACACAAATATCCTGTGTCGGAGACATAACACAATTACTTAGATTGAAAGGAGTTTTAAAACTAAAACGTCTAGCAATAATGCAATGGTTTAACAGGAAATATTTGATACTTTCCTCAAGAGTTGTTTCTTTACTACACTAATTTTTATTGCGATTTTGCGGTTTTGTTGCTATAAGTCGACTTCAAATACTTTTTAACGAATAGCGTTTTTGCGCAACTGGGTATAACATAATTACCTCATCTGTGCTGTGAATCACACACAATTTTTCACAGTTCGTTCATTCGTTGGCTGCACATAGCAGTTAGAGACATACAATCAAACACACGTGACGCGCTCCTACCTAGTGAAACCTCAGGTAGTTATTAATAAGACTATGTATACATGGCAAAGTTAAATGGAATATAAAACTTGTGTTCTTACTTTGTTCATAAGACTTGTGACGAATTGTGGACTGAGTAAAGGTACCGACAGACGTTAGATACTGCAAGTATGAATAAGTTGTTGGGAACTTAGTAATAAATTAGTTCAGTTGTGACCAGAAGAATAAACCAAAGGCAGCATGAACGGAAAGTATAATCTCATGCACATTCGTTTCGTGCTTACTGGCGACTCATCAGTAGGAGCCGGTATTACGCCCTTTACCCCCTATATATTTGGGTGAGAAATGTGAGATAGTAGGACGGTACAATCTCCTAGACGAATGTGTTAACCTGCCGTTGTGAAGCTAACATCATATAAAGTCTCGACAAAGCGACTTCAACGCTAACTCACAACATATAATATATATACCGAGTCTGTAAAGGATACTAACACTATCAATATTGTGTCAGTAACCAATATCAACATTTTAGTGCCGAAAAGGTACATTGTACTAACACTATGATTGCCGAAAAGGTACATGGACCCAACATGATGGATATCAATATATGCTATATTTAACCGAAATTGAGAATTACAACTAGACCTAAGATACTGTTTGTGGCGGAGAACTATGTATATTCAATTATGTATTAGGTGTTGAGCACCTAATACATAATTACCGATAGGCATATATGAAATATTGTCATAAAAGTGGCTGTAAACAATCCTGTGTTGGTCATCACGCAGCTCAGGTAATTATCCTTTAATATTTTTAACTATTGATGAAACCTTTTCCCTCGTGTCATTTTTTGTTGTTCTGAAATGATCACCAGTTTGCAGTTATGTCATTTGCATCAATAAACAATGGTAGACTGTTCAATTATAATCTTTTTTCTTAGAAAACAAAAGTGTACACATTTACATACCGTAATTAGTCACATTTTAAAATTCGGACATCCAAAAATACTGAAAAACTATACAAAGGATAACCTTAAAGAGAGTTTATTTGAAGTTCATAACTAGACCAATTTTGACAGAAACATTCTTTATTTTAAGGTTTGCTAACTATTTGCCTTAGCTATTGCACAGCGATGTTACGTATACAATAAAATTACTTGTATACAAACGCGCAAATTCAGGCATTTAAGGCAAAGCTAAAATATTCTAATGGAGAATTAAGGTTTTTTTAATCTTACATCCGTGTCGACTGTCTAAGTATAAAATAACTAATATCTTTCACTGCTTATAATGAATGATTATTTAATATAGAATCATGAATACCGCGCGCGTCAGACAAAAATAATGCGAAATTTATTTGCGTAGAACTATATTTCGGTAAATGCCACAGATTATCACAATCTGCCTGAAAAAATTAATAAAAGATTACTTTAGTAGTTTCATTTCGTCTTATTTACTATTTACTTAATACATCAGCGAACAAAGAAGCTTAAATCTAAACGCTTCAACTTGTCAGCAAAAACAAAATTTCTTAGTTATCTTAAATCAATATAAAAATATGCAACAGGGCAACAAATGACAGTTAACGTTGTAATCATAATATAAAACATTTAAACTCATACACATCAAAATACAATCAATTGATTGTAATCTATTTGTGCACCTATGAAAATACGACCTCAACATAAACGAATAATTTAATTAACAAAAATCATTAATGGCAAAAAGGTACTATCTCATAAAGCGTGATGTTGGTATCACTTTAGACAACTGCAAACTACATTTAGGCGTGCATAATATTCCGTCATTATCATCATCAACGTCATCATCATCATCATCATTCTCAACATCATCATCGTCGTAAACATTAAAATATTACAATAAATAAACTGATGATTTATTGGTAAATAGCTATGAAACGATGTTAATTGTAAGACACTAATTGTTCAATGTGTAGATCTAATCTAAAGAAAAGTATCTACCTAAACCGCACACAGAAACCAGGCGCCCAGACCTCCAAACAAAGTGTACACTAGGCCAAGAAAATTACTGACAGGGCTACTTAGGCTGAGTAGATTCCCTTCGATTTGCAGAATATGGCGATACGTTTTCACGATTTAAATATATTCAATTAACGTTTCATTAATGTTAATTTGAAACTCCGTATAACTTTAATACGTATAAGTCAAAGAAAGTGCATGCTAGTTTTGCTCTGGTCTAGTTCACCAGTTAAAAACTAGGCTTGAGGTAAACACCAATCCCGTTGTTACTAACTAGTCGTCAACATGGAAAAACTACCATCAATCCTACGTAAGAAAGCATTTCGGGCTTTCGTTATAATGATCAGAGTCGGAAGGCGGACTGACCAACAAGGATATCAAATCCCAATGTATATAGAAAGTATGAAAAATCAGTTATGCGATACTCACTACTTTTAGTCTCGCATACATTGTGCATTAAAAGAATTTTTCGCTGTACAATTTCTATCTAGCCACGGACATAACAGTTTTGCACTTTCTGTCACACAAATTTAAGTTTTG
This sequence comes from Eudiplozoon nipponicum, assembly GCA_029291075.1. Classification (NCBI taxonomy): domain Eukaryota; kingdom Metazoa; phylum Platyhelminthes; class Monogenea; order Mazocraeidea; family Diplozoidae; genus Eudiplozoon; species Eudiplozoon nipponicum. Next base: position 289,406 of record JAQBSW010000076.1, on the reverse strand, counting down.
CAATTAATCAACAAATTATTGGGCAATTGGTGATAACAATTATTAAACTAAAGTTTGCGAATCTGAGGTAAAAATAAATCCAATTGTATCTCAAAAGTCACACGACATGGAAAAACAACAATCCGTCTCACGTACTAACACATTTTGGCATTTAATGGTCCTCATTATTGCGTGAAGGTAAACTGGCTTACAAAGATGAAACAGCAATAAGTATATAAGGTATGAAGAATCAGTTATGAAGCTCTCACATCTAGTAGTCTCGCAAACATTGTAATTGACTGGAAATGTCGGCTGCACTGATGACGTCAATGGTGATAAAAGCTTTTAAAAGAAAATTTTCGAACTTGAGATAACCACCAATCACATTAAATCTATTTCGTCGCAAAGCAAAGCGAAACTAACGTCAGTTACATGTACTGACGCAACTTTAAACTTTCATGATTATCATCAGAGGGAGACGGAAATTGCCTAACGAGGATTAAACCGCAATACCTACATATGATACTGAAAATGAGATATACGGCTCTCAACCACTTTAATCTCACATACCTTATTATTGATTATAAATGTCAGCTGCACAATATATGTTCAATCATGCATATAACATTTTTGCAGCTCTCGTCAAACCTTATAGGCTATACAATTAAACAATCACTGAATGACAGGGCGATGATAATAATTCTTTCAATAAGTTTTCCGTAGTAAACGGATGAGTCAAAACGCGTCAGTATGTGCGGCTGAATGTAGTTGTCAAACGACAAAATATTATTGGAGTGGTGCTTAGCTCATGCTTGCAAACTTCGCTCAAATAATTTTTATTGTCATCCATGTAGTCAACGATTGTTTACCTGCGCAACCAACGTACATGCGGCGAAAGAAAAACATTGTTTTTATTCTCGACTGCCAATTAGTTTTGCAGTTAGCATTTCCAGTGAAGCAAATTCTATGCGACTGCAAGGATTGAGAGTTGTATACCTGACTTACCGTAACTTATCTACACATAGCAATTTGATTTTCATTAATCAGTTTGCTGTAGTAAACTGATAGTGATCATTGAAGATTAACACGCGTCAGTGCATGTAACTTACGTTAGCTTTGCTATGCTGTGCAACTAGTTACATAGATTGGTATCTATCACAATATTTGAAGCCTGATTTAAAGAATTTGAAGCATCATCCGCGCAATTAATGATTATTTAACTGTAAAGTGAGTTTGTAACATTTTTTCAGCTCTTAATGATCAGTCGACAGTAAACGTTAATACATATTAATTCCATACGGAACTTGGTTTATCCTCCTGATTTTGAATTTACTAACTTTACTCCACGGTTTGTTTAATTTTGTGTCCTTTCAAATTTACCATAATTTAACAGATACAAATGAATTTAAGCAAAGTGAAACGTTTCTCATCAAAGGAATAACCAATTAAATTGCGTGAAATCGCCCAAGAGACATTAGAAAATAAATAATCATGTTGAAGAACTTATGAAGGATCTTATTCTACTAAATACTCTCTTACAAACTTTGCTTAAACAACATCAAAACATAGTTCATGCGCTTATTGCTCTGTATCTTCATCCTAATGAATATTCCAGGAAATGATAGTTAAGTAGATTATTCGAAAATAGGCAACAAGATGAGTTAAAATAAGACCAGAAGGATAAACCAAGGTTAGCATGAACGGAAGGTATAATCTCATGTGCACATTCGTTTCGCGCTTACTAGCGAACGATCAGTAGGTGCCGATATAACGCCTTTTACCCATTGTATATTTTGATGATGAATGTGGGATATTGGACGGTAAAATCTTTAATGCGAATGTGTTAACCTTCAGTAGTAGATCTAAATTCATATAAAGTCTACGCCAATGCTTGGTTTATACGACAAATGAATGTACATAATGGTTCAGGTGTTTATATCATGATCGTAACCTTGATTAAAGTAATGGTCTCAAGTAGTAGCATGTCTTTTTAATTTGCTATAGAAGAGCTGGTACGAATTGCATCTAGTCAAAATAATACATTAACATAAGAAATGGCTAATATAAAGCTGGTCTTAAAGAGGTGGTGATCGTGAACACCGAGAGAATCCGCCTACCCACAATACGATTGGACAAGCAATATAAATCGATTTTTATGTCAATTCTTATAAATAAATTCCAATATGGGAGTTCTCCGCCAACCTGAATATCCGAATGAGCTAATTGGAGTAGTAATTGTTACATTTAATCTTACTAATAGATTCCTGCATTTTTTACTATACGAATTGACCATATGCAATCTGTCAATAATACTGTATAATATATTCTTGTTATTTTTCCTTTAAAATTGTGAATAGAAGGAACTGGGAGGCATTCGAATCGTAAATATTTGATCTTTTTGATAAGTCTCTCTTACTACTCAAGTATACCGCATGCTGACATTAGTCAGACTAATAAGAAATTAATCAAGCAAAAACATGAATGAAAATCAATGAAAGATCTGTTTTAAACAAACTAATGAATTATACTTTGAGAACTACAATTCATATATTTAATTATGTAAAAGCGTGCGATTGCAGGCAATATAAAATATGTCCGTAATTCAATCAACAAAACAAAAATGTTGCACAAAATTTCCATTAAAAATTGGGGTAAGTTAAACGAACATTCGTTGCGCGTTCGGTGATAACAATTAATTAAATTAAGGTGCGATCATGATTTAAACACAAATCCCATTATATATATACATTTTTAATGGGATTGTTGTTTATATAGAGATCGCAACCTTGATTTAAATAATTAGGCTAAAAGACTAAAAATTCAATAGTATAAAAACCATGAAAACAATTTTTCGCATTTTAGAAAAAACTGATGCTCTAAATATGACAAACTTGACAAACGAGGACATCGATATATGGAATATATACTAAAAGAAAATTTTCCGTTCTCAGAAGAGCTGGCGTAAATTGAATCGCTGAAGAGTATGCGATAGGAGACTACTTCTGTCTGTTCTATAAATCGGCTTGACAGATTATCACGAATTTCAATGGTTTAAATTTTGCAATTTCAATTATTGCTGTTCTATAATATTGTTACTCTATTTAAAGCAAATTAATCTTATGGAGAAATTATAATTGATCCAGCTAACATTTATTGGTTGTGTTTATAATTTATGATGTCCGACTGCTTCCAAGCTCGGTAGTCGCGTTTCCTCGCTAATGAATTTTATTATTAGAAACACCTGGTATTATCGCCTTTAAATTAACCTTAAATTGAACCGAATTGAAAGTTTTCTGTGTCAACACACGCGCAACTGCTTCTGAGAAGGATATTGTTGATAATTATGAATTTTAAATATTAGCTGAAGTATAATTGCAAGTTGGTATCAAATGATAGCAAAATAATTTATTTTTGTGTTCATTTAATTTTCGCGTTGTTAGGCATTATGTCGCGCATAGATATTTTAATTGCTAAAATAAGACCATTGTCGTGACTGTTATCATCACGAGTTCGTATATAGTAGTTTACTAATTATAGATTTCTAGTCATTCGTTAACAAACTTTCACTGTCTAATTAACTGGTCAACTATTTTTGATTTATTACAATCTCTCAAATATTGCAGCTACCATTTAGACTAGTTGCGCATTAAAAGGTGGAATGTTTGCGTTTATTGCTCATTTAAACCTCCTTTCGGGTTAAAATGAACATTTTCCGCCATACTTGAACGTTTTCGTTTAATTTAAATAATTATTCTTGAAATACCTATTAACCAATATGAATTCAACAACAAATTTAAAATGACACAGTGTCATTTTTTATACATCTTGGCAACTGATTTACTGCAGAAATAAACCAAAATATTTATTTTATTTAAATAGTAAAATACGATCCACATTTGTTCGTACGCAGGCAAAGCAATGAGACATTCGAAGCCCCATGTAACACTGTACTTAGTTTCGCATCTTCATTTTGGACAGTATATAATTTTGCATACATTTTATGCAGTGGTTTCTTCTACTTATAAGAAGTTAATTTGTTGATTTATTCATTCAGTTGATCAGTTGATAAGATGCAACAAAAGCGCAATTATGTCATTGTAAATTTTTTTTTCAAAAAATCGAGTAATGAATGTTTTTTGCAATTGAGAAATATTTATCCTACAAAATTTTCGTTAAATACGATAAATTTTTAAATAAAATACCGGGATCTAATAAAAGTGCCAGATATTTACTTAGTGAACTAAATTAAAAATTTGACATTCACCTTATAATTGAATATTTGAAGCAATTTCGGAGACACGAATTTCTTTTTTCCATGTTAGCTTCACTATTACAGGTTTACACATTCGTCTAGGAGATTGTACCGTCCTATTATTCCACATTCTTCTAACAAATATATAGTGGTTAATGGGCGTAATACCGGCTCCGACTGATGAGTCGCCAGTAAGCACGAAACGAATGTGCATGAGATTATACTTTCCGTTCATGCTGCCTTTGGTTTATCCTTCTGGTCACAACTGAACTAATTTGTTACTAGGTTCGCAAAACCTAATACATACTTGCATATATATTAGTTCTTCGCAACAAACAGTATTTAATAGTTATGTTTGGTTTGTATGCTCACTGTTCAGGTCTCCCTTTGTTGACTCGCCTGGTATGAAGTGTTTTAAAGCCGCCTTAACGTATATAACATCTCAATGAGTTATAAAGGAACATAAACCATCTAGCCAACGGTAGGCTTCCGTCTTCAGAAATCAACTTGAAGTTATAGTGAGAGTTAAATTACAAATATTGGTAAATATAGGGAAAAGCGTATATTCGCTCACAAAGTCTGTTCTACGTCAATTTGTATTCGTGTTTCAGTTTGATTTCTGAATTTAAGCATCTAAGCAGAAGGATGTTAAATGATCTAGCAGAACATCATATACAGCGGACAACTTTACTATCTAAATAGAATATCTTAGAATTCGTATAAATCTGTATAACAGTATTTCGTCGTATTCGGTTAATCATAATATTATTAGAACTCTACAACGCGTAATTTCATTGATTGTAATAAAAAATTCAATAGTCGTTCATTATTATGCAATTATTTTAACGATTTAAGCTATCATGTCATTTAAGTTTGTTTTAGTAATTTGTGCATTACATAAAAAATATTATTTTATTTTTCATTAGATCATTTCTGACAATTAGCGATACAGCAATACAAACAACAAATGGACCAAAACACACATAACCAATTGCTCCAAAATAAACACGCATACAGTGCCTTAATTTAAAAAATAAATTATTGATAATAGGTAGACATTCAACCCACTATAAGATTTAGTTATGTATTAGGTGTTGCAAACCTAGTAACAAATTAGTTCAATTATGACCAGAAGGATAAACCAAAGACAGCATGAATGAAAAGTATAATCTCGTGCACATCCGTTTCGTGCTCGCTGGCGACTCATCAGTAGGAGCCGGTATTACGGCCTTTAACCACTACATATTTGGATGAGGAATGTAGTCATTATTGAACTAATTTGTTACTAGATGCACAACACCTAATACATCACTGCGTATATATAAGTTCTCCGCAACAAACAATATCTAACTGTTATATAATAATTGAAAGATATCATGATTACCGCGAAATGCGATAACTGACTTCGATCAAGGCCAGAGTGTATGGATTTACTGGAGTAACAGATGTTCAGAAATAGTTGTAATTCTCAATTTTAGATTGTACCATCCTATTTGCCCTCATTCCTCATCCAAATAAGGCATAATACCGGCTCCTACTGATGAGTCGCCAGTGAGCACGAAAGGAATGTGCACGAGATAATATTCTTAGCTCATGCTGTCTTTGGTTTATCCTTCTGGTCATAATTGAACTAATTTGTTACTAGGTTCGCAATACATAATACATAACTGCATTTATATATATTAGGTCTCAGCAACAAAAGCTATGTAACAAATATAAGATTTGTTTCTTAATAATTAATGTAAAATTAGACAATAGCCATAAAGAAAGAAGTATCTTAATAATTTAATTAAATAGTTCATGTACGGCATGCATAGTCAAATATTATACAAACAAAAATTTTGTTCCATTTAATATTATGTCTTTAATCAATTCTTGCTTATTTTTTTGTATTTTGTTCTGTGACCTTTGGACAATTTCTCTTTCTCTTTCGTGACACTGAATGCTGTTTATTAAAATTTTAAATATTAATGAAGAAATAAGACTTAAAAAATATATATGCATGAAAAATGACCATAAAAAGAGTTAATTTATAATACTGTTCAGTTGAAATTTTAAATATTCCTTCACATAAATAACTAAAACCTAGTCCAATATTTTTCTAATATGATTGTTCTAACTCAAGAATGCTCACTGTTCAGTAAAGAATTAAGAAATGACGTGGAAAGGCATTTGAGCATATAAGAGAAATAATGACTAAAAGCAGCGTCCCCTAAGAACGAATAATGACAATGACGAAACCTAATTTGACCATCATATACGTGGAAAATATTATTGAAAATACAACTGTTTCAAACGAACATTTAAAAACCGTTTTTAATATGAGGCCAAAAAAATCATGAACCAGCTCACTCTAGATCGTTAGGTCATAGCATGGTAGGCTAAATCAAATTTCTATCACTTGTCATAAGATATTAGACTAATATACATAAGATTCATTCGCATTTATCAAATTTAAAATTAAGCTTAATCATATTAGTAATTAAGAAGAAAGTCCCATTTATATACAAAAAAATCAAACAAACCAGTTGAGCTGCTGCGTCAGAAAGCAAAAACGATAAAATCACCAAAATTACCATTCCACAAAACGAGCCTTAGCTTAACACGATGCATAGGAGCATAGAAGATCGAAAATATTACAAAATTGATGCAAAACATGTCATTAAGCAATCGGAGTATATAGGGCAGAACAAATCACAAAAGCGTGCATCATGTGAGATATCCATAATTACGACTAAGACGGACGACAAAAATGCAGAAAATAACGTTACGGCGTAAAATAAAAATATTTAAATGAACCTTCGAAATTAATACTGCAATGCTAAAGCTACCTTTGTAACCAGAAAAGAAACAGCTGCTGACTTCAAAATACACTAAATATAGTAAATATCGACTATCCTGGATAAATAAATATATATATTTCAGCTACTAAGCTAAACAGAATTTTATCCAAATAATCGTCATTTGGCAGTATCCAAACATTGTTATTCTATTCAAATACACAGAACCAGTCAGCCTGATTAAAATTGATTTATTTCACCATATGCGATAAAGAAAGATTCATGAGCACATTTTATTCGCGTTAAATCTAGATCTAGCGTCGCAAAAATAGTGAACATTATACATATTTAAGCTTCATCACTTGAAATATTACAGCACTATTCCAATGCGTCTGAAACCATGCATTATCACAGCAACAAAAACTAGTTCAATGCTACCACCATTGAAAGAGTAGCGCAATAAATAAATACACTCTCTCACTTAAAGATAAAGAAACGACTGAAGAAGTTGGGAAAAGACATAAACCAAATTTTCTCATTTTCACTGTTTTGAACAAATAAATAGTAAGACTTTAGATGATTCTTTTAACAAGAGATAGCTTCAATTGTTTGGTTGTTTATTTATGTGCATCAAGAAACACCAGCAAATTACTAACCAATAGACATTGCATTCAATAATAACTGAGCCTAAATGTAAATGGCTGAACACTCAAATCAAAACAATCATCATCATCATCATAATCATTTTCCTCAACGATATCATCATGCACAGTCATAAAAAACCAAAGGTGACTAATATTTCACTGCAATATAACCATAAGAAGCAAACATTGTAATTCGTATTGTTCATGGTTAAATGTGAACTGTAAAGGAACACTAGGCCATCCATTTCTAACAAACCAAATATAAGCAGCAAAAGCATCATCTAAATTTAACATTATCCTTTTTTATGTTGTTTCAGAAAAGGAAATCAACGCTCGCATTGAACTTAAAAACTAAAAACCAATTTGAAGTCATGGTCTGTCTTGTAGAAAGAAAACAATTTCTTTAGCTATAATGAACAACAATTTCCAACGGAAACAAAAAATCACAACGTTCTCCGCATGAACGAACAGTTAATTTACAAAATTTAAGCAGGTGCTTCTCCTCAATATATTCAACACACACACATGATAAAATATCAAATCTAAATTCTTACATAGAAATCGAACCTTTTAGGTGTTCCCAACAACGAAAACCTCCTAGAAAATTCAAAGCTTTAAGACCAATGGCTAATTTATCTTCACTCATTAAAGCTCCGATAAATATCATTTATGAACTGATTAAACTGCTGTTTTAATTTGAAGATTGTTGTCAACATAGTTACATTCAAAATCAATCAGGTACGACAAACATGATCACTCGGCTAGGTTAAATACGTTATATTCTACCCTGAATCAACGACGCTATTAAAATATTTCCAGACAATCTGTCATCAAATTAGACAAAATGCCATCTCTTCCACTGCCCACCAATGCTGGAGTTATACAATGGGTTCACAATTAGGACCACGTTTCTTTAATATCGTATTCCGTTAAATATATAATACATTTAATGATGGTAAAATGATCAAATATGCGGATAGTGCCACAATAGTTTACCCGGTGAACCCAATAAGTAAAGCTCAATTGTTTCAAAATATTCATGAAGACCTACAAAGTATTCACTGTATACTCAAAAACATATCATTACAAATCAACACATCTAAATCAGATTTCATAAACTTCAGTGAGAATGTATTGCATACAGACGAATTCTATACTTTGTGGAAATCATTCCTCAAAGTGAAATAATAAAATGTTTATGCGAAATTATTTAATATAAATTATGTTCAAACAGTATATTATCCCTATTAAGCACAAAACCAAGCGTTCAATCAACATTATAATAAGGTAAGTAAGGACAAACAAGATTAGGCACTTTAAGATATATGACAGAACCATGCTTGGATACACAGCCATTATTTAGAAACCCACAAGAAATGCATTATCTGACAAAAGAAAGGACTCCAATCATACTTACTTAGGCCTATATTGTTTTAATTTGCCTTTTAAAACAAATCTCGCTCACGCTAGCCTTCATCCGCTATGCCTTAGAAGAACAGCGTTACGTTTAATTAAATTGCACAAAAAAATTAAACAAATGGATTCCATATATTTATGATTCATTCAAGTTTTATCGTCAGAGAAACTGAAATGGCTAATTAAAACATTAACCTCCTCCGATTTTACAACTTATTTCAGAATATATTTCTATTCTCAAAACAAATCACATTGTACAACTAATTGCCCAGTGAAACATGCAATCAACATCCGTATAATTTTTAACGTGTTATACGCAGATATTTTTGATAAGTCTGTTAATTGCAGATAGATGCGGATATATATATATATATATATATATATATATTTGATTGTTGAGTGAAGGTTTTCATGTGCACTGGGCATATACATATATTGAGTTTAGTTACTGAGGCAAATTCTTTGTTTAAAACAATTGGTGAGTAAAAAATATAAATAGAACGGTTTCGGAACGAGGTTACCACATTTGCTTAAATCTGCCATTTTGCGTATTGTGCTGTGTATATATGTGACAATTGGCCTGATGATGGAACGGGAATTAGTGTTTTGAAACGTTGCCAGTAAAAAAAGATTACGTAACACCGTATTTCCAATGATTAGTATAAACAATGTTGAAGCCTTTGGAAGATAGGAACGTATACGCATTCGGCCTGATCGAAGACAAAACAGAGACATACGGAGAAAGTTTGATCAATCGGATCTTTGTGAAATTGTTCGTGCAAAGCTACAACTTGTGTACGCAAAAATGTAAGATGAGGTCTTTAACTTCTTAAGAGAGTCTAGGAAGTATTTATCTGTTAGAATGTGATTGGTTATATATGTGTATGAGGTTAAACTAACTGTGGCATTTCCTTCTTGTCCTAGTTGTATGAACATTTTTAAGAGTTGAACTTAAGTGTGCATTATTAGAAGACTTCTTTTGTGAAGAAGTGCAGTCTATTCTGCTCAGCAAATATTTTTGGAAATTGAGAACCATGCTATGGTTCAAGGCATCTTCAAATTGACAAATCGACATATTGTGAAATGAGCTAAACTGGATGAGGTGGCCCGTAGCCATAAAAATTCCAGCCTGACGACCGGCGGGCACAAGCTGGTCTGCCCGGGAATGGTAGCATGAACCTTTTCGGGTCTAAAGGGACACAGCCATCATCCCGTTTCATGTGAAGCCTTGAGTTTTTTTCTGACTGCGCAGTAACTTTTAGTGTTAAATGTGTTTGACAGAATGAGTGCAAGCATGCCAGACGCGAAGGGCAAGTTTCGGCTGCTGAAGGAAACTTTGGCCACTGATATCTTGGAAGATCGTGCTCATCAGTCTTGATTGGCAGACTATCTAAGATAAGTAGACCTCCAAAGTCAAAACATCCTCACTAGGAATGGGCGACCTAGTGTTCTTCTACAGTCCACATATAACCATGAACGACTTCTGGTTGTATGGCAGTGAAGCATAAGTCATTTCTGGCTTTTGTATGGCTGTGCATGATGATGATGATGAACGAAAATAAATTCGTATCAGTCTTGATAGACTTAGTTTACTAAATCGCCGTTGTTTAGTACTATTTTGCTAAGTAAGCAAATCTGTAAACACTAACCCGAAAAAATTAAACAGTACAAAGTTAGACTTAATCTCTGCAAAGATCAAATTTTTGTCAGAGGAAATATCTCCGTCTACAACAGATCGATTATGAATTGGTTCAGCGACGACATAGCATCTGCAGTTCGCCTTGTTAAGTTAAAAGTTACTTCTTTGCTTGTTCTCATTACCGATGATTCCCAATGCTCTATCGAGACTAAAAATCATTTTGATAACACTGAAATTTCTATACTTTGCAAGTATTTAATATGCTTAAATATTTCAAATAATACTATCGCCGCCAAACAGTTCAACCAAGTTTACGGCGTTGCACAGAAAGAGAAACTTAAACCAGTGCTTTCTGCCAAAACTAATGTAATTGGTAAAATTGGTACCGGAGACGAAACAGAATCAAGTTCGAATCTGGAGGTTAGTACACTGCCTTTCCCTCAGCTATGCATAGTTCGTGGAAATGACGGTATTCTCGTTGGTTCGGCAGCGGGCAACTTGTTGGCGAATGCAGATTTCCTTAAAAGCTGGTTAAGAATGTTTACAGTCGGTAATGATAAAGAGACTGAGCTATCAGAAACTATAGAACAAGATGCTGTAAACTCTGCATCTAATGATAAAGGCTCTATCTACAGCTCGAGTATAAAAAAGTTACCTAAAAGTGTTCCGGACGAGAAGGAAAATTTGCTTTATCTCTTTCAAAATAAGGTATTAGACGAGTATAAAAGCAACTTGGAGGAAAGACGGCGCATATTGGCTGCTATTCAAGCAGACAGATTAGAGCGAAAGACTGCAGATGCCTACTCGTCTTCATTTAATGTGCCTGTTTGTGGTGAAGTGAAGAATGTTACGCAGTTGAAACATCGCGATGCGCCTAAGTCATTCGAGACAAAAGAAAATAATATAGTGACTCGTTTGCAAATCCGGTTTCTTTGTCATACTTCAAATGTAAAAATTCATTCTATTGTCGGTTGTTTCCCGTCGAAAAGTACACGTCTTGGGCATGAGGTGCGAGATTGGCTTTCTGCTGTTTCACATCATAGAATGGGTCAGATGAGCACGTCAACAACTTATTCAAACGAAGACGTTTCAAGCATTGCCGAATTAATGACGCCAGAATGTGCGAAGTCATTGGATTTACTCACAGCTGGAAATAAGTTAAATACTTATTATTTTAAACAGCTTTATCCGGTCAGAATATTTACGGAAGAAGAAGAGAAAACTTTGACATTAGAGGAGGCTAATTTGTCTCCCTCTGCTGTGCTTCAATTATTGCCAAAATTACCGGAAACAGCGATGTATTTTAAACAGGGCTCAGGTGTTAGGCAGATCGTCAGATCAGCTAATTCAGGTTTCTTTGGGCTTACATTTCTTGTATTGACGTGGTTTCTCGATCAGATGTACGCATTGTTTCGATGTACTGTTCGTCGGTTCAGGTCAGTTTTCAGATTTATCCTAGGTGGCGACGATCGAAAAATTTTAAGCTCACCTCGGCTACTTTCCTCCACAAGAAACCAACAGAGTAATTGGATTCCGTCGAATCCTAACTGTGACAGTGACAAACCAAATTCAAAGAGAGACAGAAACTTTTTACGTCAGGGAAATATGGCTCGATTGTCTCATGCCCCAGACGATGACGAGGATGAACAGGCCCGATGGAACGGCAATTCTACCAACCAATTGTGATAAATATTGCCAACAATTGAGAGCTTGGTTCAGTCTGTGAGTAGAGGCGGGGCAGATAAGCAAATTTCCACCTTACTGTTAAGCTGTAATCAGTGATTTTGTTAAAGTTGAGTCTAGATTAGCTGACTTGACTGCTCACAGGTATGCCTTTCCATTTATACGCGAATGACTGCCAAAAGCTCGGTAACCTAAACTCTAAACTTTTCTTATTTAATAAATAATAACCCTATGCAATACCTCAATTCATGAATAATAATAAGTTATTAGATCGACATCAGATAAATAAATAATGACATTTTATAGCTGTTTTAGTTTATTTGTTTTGTTTCGACAGTTGTTCTTAGTGATAGTTCTTTTGTGAATTGCTTTTCGGCAGTTCTTATTGTATCATACAGTTCCCTATTATGTGTATTCTTTATAAGTAAGCTTGCCTATCTGAATATTCTTTAACGTTTTTGGTTTTGATGTCAGCAGGTTATCTCTTGCGAGCTTGGAAGTCAATACTACAGATTTAAAGATACTATGTTTAATGTAGTCTAGAAAATATTAGCTAACAAATGCAGCAATCTAAATTAGCAGATAAAAAATGCATGAATTCAGGTTGGACAACCTGCCTTTGAAATCCAAAGTATAATAAAACTTAATTTTTCAACGTTTAAAGAAACTTACAGCTATATGGTGCAGAATAAGTCCCATTTCTGTGTTTGATCCACTGAATTTAATCATGTAGAATAAATCAAATGCAAAGTAACCTTAAGTTATTCATTATTTGAATACCTGTAGAAAACGATACTAAAATAAAAGAAATATTGTTCACAAACTCAATAGGATTATGAAGTATTTCGGGATATAGAAATAGGCTACTATTAAAATACAAAATATTTACCACAGAAAAACCCCTATTGATGCTAAGAATCCATGAACCCACGAAACAACTATGTTTCTCCATTTATCAATACGCTCTTTCCCTCTATCTTTAACCTGTTTCGGTGGATCGAAAGATATTAACACATAATCCAACGCGAAAAAGAATAATTTCCAAACAGCAACCAATAATAGTCTCTCAATGATACTAAAGGACGTTTTATAAACCATTCTGACACGCGCGCGAAGCTGAACGGGTGTTCTAATAAACGCGCAAAATGTACGGCCTTGAAAAAAAACAGTATACGGAGTTCATGTATGTTTGAACGAAGAACTATATTTAATAATTTAAAGTCCACTTATGATAGGCAGGTGTTTTGTCACAACTTAGGTTATGACATTTTGTTTAGGCTTTTAAAAGGCCCTTTATTATTTATGCAGAATATAGCGTGACATGGATCAGATTTATTCGCCCACATTTTGCCTAAATGTATTTCAAATTTCTTTACTCGGTACCAATTAAAACAAAAGAAACTTGACGTTAACCAATAGCGTGCAAACTAGTGTCTGAACAAGTATATAAGCACGGTGCATTTACCACACAAGCCACACGTGACATTTCCCTTCTGCTAGCCATGTGTGATTGTTTTGGCTCTCTCTTCTTGATTGTTTCCCTACACTGACTTCTGGACTTGCATTTATCACATGGACTTCAGTCACGTCAATCTTTTAGTTGCTACACAACTAGTCACACGTAATCGATTATTTATTATTGGGACGTTTACGTGTGCCAGCCATTACGTGTTACCGAAGATCTTGAACAAGACAATTCTGACACTTCAAACAATAACTCACCTCTGTGGTTTCGACAATTCTACTTATCCCGGTGCATCCACGCGAAGGAACACCAGCCAATCAGCCAGAACAGATCTCAAGTGTTTAGAAGTATTTCTAGGCGCGGCAACACAAATGAACATTCTCGGCATTTGCCAGAGAACGTAAGTCTGACTCTGATAAAGGTCACTTGCAATAACTGACTCACATTATATACAGTTTGTTTACCATTTAAAACGTCGCACTGCATTTACTTGCAGCCGGGGCCTTTACAAATGCACCAGCCTGGGTAGTTGTGCTTCGTAAAACTTTGGAATTAGGGAATTTGGATTCGGCAAACAATTTCTACTATTTCCTTTAGTTTTCTTCAGGGTTTTTTTTGCGTGCATTTTGCATTACTTTGGTTGAATTCAATCTTAGCCCCAATCTAAGGAATTATTTTTTATTACATTAATAGCTTAATGTTCTAGCACGACAATATCACACAAATGCGACTATTAATAGCCCATTTTGAAATCAGAAATGTTAAAAGCTACAACTAAAGATTTATTTAAATAACATTTTGAAACAAATACTTACACAATTTATTTCTTACCTCTCCTGAGATTTAGCGGACATTCTGAATTATCATCACCAAATAATAAAGAATTCGATATTCTAAATTGGCATAGGAGCTTCTAGATTTATGATTAAAAACTGAGAGTTCATCACTGGCAAAACGATATGATATCTTCCGTATTATCTATAAGCATACTATAGCAATACATCATCATATTAAACAACATTAAAAATAAACAAATGATAGTCATGTTTCTCATTTATGCATAATGTTACACTTGAATTGTATCTTAATATTTCCAAATATCAGGTCTTTGAAATTTGATGATAAATCTATAATTATTTGTATTATCAATTATTGTATAAATACGATTAATTAAAAGGTCCGTTCTTTTCTTTATCATTATTATTGTATCAAATTTGATATATCGTATGCAGTGATATTACGGCTGGATGTTCAGATGTTGATAAATCATATATCATTGTAGCATGCGGCTCCGTGTTACAACCCAACGAAGGTCAATTTTTACAAACGCTGTGCTTTTTAAGGTCAAATATTCTAACTCTGTCCTTAAACAATATTTCCCTTAGCTGTGATTTTAGGAACAATCTCTTTTAGTCTCAAGCAGTTTTAATCGATATTTCTTGAACTGCAATTTTATTTGTAATTAATAGTGTAACGACACAAATCAATCGGTGACATATTGCGTAAATAAAATTCAAATCTATTTACGCTGCACCAATGAGAAAAAAGCAAATTGCCGTTTAACCACGTTAAACGACGTTTAACCAATAGTATGCAAGCACACATTGCATGCTATTTAAGCACGGTAATTTACCATGCAAGTCAGTTGTGGCATTTGCATTCTACCTGCTTCGCGTATTTGCTCGATCGGCTGTCAGCGCATATTGCACTTTACCGGTTGTCAATCCCTACTCGTCTTGATGCGAGATACCAGAGAGACGAGCCAATTGAGTGCAGGACCT
Source organism: Eudiplozoon nipponicum (assembly GCA_029291075.1). Classification (NCBI taxonomy): domain Eukaryota; kingdom Metazoa; phylum Platyhelminthes; class Monogenea; order Mazocraeidea; family Diplozoidae; genus Eudiplozoon; species Eudiplozoon nipponicum. The sequence continues at coordinate 273,767 of JAQBSW010000076.1, read as the reverse complement.
GCATGACACCATACACAACGCGATCACAGCTCAACCACGGGAGCCAAAACTCAACCAGAGTCCACCCAAGGCTCTAGGACATCTTCACTTCGGAAGACTTCAAGTGAACGTATTACCTGGCCCTCTTAAGGGCCCCTATATCAGCAACTAATCTCTATTCAGAGCACCTTAACCGAGTTTGTAACGTCGTACGGCATTTACTTGAAGCCGGGGGTTTTACAAAATTGGCGACCGCGCCAGGATAGTGATTATTGTTCTGATTTTTTTTGGTATAAATAAAATTGACTTCCTTTTTCATTTATTTGGGATAAATCGTGGTCATCTGTCGAATTTTTTTTTGGATATATATATATATATTCGTGGTGTGTATTGGAGGATATAATAATAGATTGACATTTGTGTTTTCTTTACTGTGATTGTGCAAATATATTTGGGATAAATCGACTAACATTCGCGTTTTCTTTACACCCTGATCCTGGCTTTTCTAAAATTTTGTTGGGTATATATTCGTGAATTTGTGGTGTGAGCATTCAAAGGCTAACGAGGCCTCTGTTCGTCTTCCCTAAAGGAAAATTTCAAATTTTGGAAGCAGTGTGTTATTCTTGCTGTTGAAAATAATAATTCATTGGCAACGGGCCCTTGTTTGTCTTCCCTACGGGACAATTTCAATTTTTGGAAGGAGTGACGCTGTTCTGTGTTGAAATAATAATACATTGTCATCAAAGGCCATCGGGGCCTCTGTTCGTTTTTTCCTTTTGTACTGGACAATATCAAGCAACAGTGGAAGCTGTTTGTGGGTAAGCGTTTCGTTATATATTTATACATTTATATATACATTTTCATATTGCTTATAAATTTATGCTTTTAAGATCCCGTAAGATTGCTAAAATGTCAGGTCCAATTTTAGATATTGATGTTCCTGTTTGGGATGGAGATAGTGAGCTATTCTTTATGCGCGTAGACTCCGCTTTCTCCCCGTTTCCTGAGTATGACAGTCATCAAAAACTGTCAAAGGTTTTTGCTAAACTACCTTCTGAATTGCAGCGACGGATTTATCCTAAGCCTGAGGCCATTAGGAAGCTACCTAATCCCATTTTGGGCCTACAAAACGAGGTAGAATCCTTGCTTGGACCCACTGAAACTGAGCAGATAATAAACAAATATGCGCAGTTAGATATGCCAAATCTTGGCCCCATCGAATTATTGAGGGAATTATGGAAACGTTGGTATAAAACCAACGTTTCTGACCATGAGGCTAAGGTTGTTTTTATTAACAATCTTCCCCAAACATTAAAACTCTTTGCCAGACAGCTCCTCAACACTCTCTCTATAGATGACTTATCTGAGAGATGTGAGTTAGAATATAGGGTTTTGGAACCCAAAGTGAATCCATCACCTTTTTCTTCACCCCCGCAAGATGATAGAATCTCCTCCTTAGAGAGAACAGTGGCGAACATGGCCAAACTTCTAGAAGGAATGGCCATTACCAAATCGGAGATAAATCATGTGAATGCTCGACCAAAATTCGTTTCCAAGTTAAATTATAATGGTAGGCGGCGATCGAGATCTCCGCAATCATTTAATAAATATGCCCCAAAGAACTGGTGTTATAACCACCAGAAGTTTTTTAATGCTTGCCAAGTTTGTCTTTGTCGTTCCGAAGAATTTCCGAATGAGTGCCAATTTCCACAGCTGACGGAAAGGACAACAGACCGCAGGTACAAGTGTGCATCAGCATCGGGAAACGTCTGGCGCAGGAAGTAGAAAACCGTACTTTCTGCACATCAACAGCATCAACGGCGCGACAGGGAAGAAGCCAACTACAATCCGACATCCCTGTCGACTCTTTTCGTCCACTACGAATTTTTCACATAGAGAACCGAACAGACAATGCCGGTTGCAATCACCAGCCTACTTGTTTGCATGACTCGGCCAAACAGCCAAACGAACTTCTGCACCTTCTTGATTTCAAAACTGGCGAAGAGTACATCGTAGACACAGGTGTGGCAGTCTCAGTTCTCAAAGGTGATTCAATGGCCGAGATGTCGCTAGGCGTTCTTCTCGCAGCAGCTACAGGCGAGCCCATACCAACTTATAGCTGCCAATACCGCACACTCAACATAGGTCTACGACGTGAATTTTCCCACAACTTCATCATTGCCAAGGTCTCTCATAATATAATAGGCCTTGATTTCCTTCTAAAATTTCGGCTCATTTTTGATCTTGCCAATCAAAAGATCATCGACCCTTCCACCGGACTTGAACAAAGCTTTTGGACACTTGCCTCGGAGCGTTTTGAGTTACAGGTCATTCAGCCAACCCCAGTGCATCATTCAGCAGAGATATCAGCAGCTCTTCGAAAATACAAATCGCTTTTTGATCTTAACAAATCCGATCTGCGAGTCTCCAACACGATGCATCATATCGTCACAGAAAGACAACCTATTGCACTAAAGAAGCGACCACTGGCTCCTGCTAAGCTGAAAGCTGCCCAAGAAGAATTCCCAAGGCTTTTGGAAGTGGGAATCATCAGACCATCGAAAGGTTCATGGGCGTCACCACTGCACTTAGTCTCTAAATCAAACGGATCGTACAGAGCCTGTAGAGACTGCCGTAAGCTAAATTCAGTGACAAAATCTGATGTATATCCTATTCCAAATATCAACACTTTACTTGAAAAACTCAACGGCAGCAATTTTTTCTCAGTGATTCACCTCAGACAAGCGTACCATCACATACCGGTAGCACCAGAGGATATCGAGAAAACTGCAGTCATCACTCCATTTGGCCTTTTGAATATCTTTACATGCCTTTTGGACTCAAGTGTGCTACTCAGACATTTCAAAGATTTATAGACAACATACTTCGCCACGACTCTGCTAATTGTATGTCATATCTAGATGACATTATGGTATTCAGTCCAGATCTAGAATCTCATGCGAAACATCTACGAAATGTCCTTTCACGTTTATCCAACCACGGACTCAAGATCAACTGTGACAAGACGCAGATTGCAACTTCATCCGTCGACTTCTTAGGGCATCGTATCACGGCCCAAGGTATTCAACCGTTGCCGTCAAAGACGAATTAATCAAGAATATCAAGTCACCAAGGACTTTGAGCGATTTGCAGAAAATCCTGGGAGTACTAAACTATTATCGCAAGTTCCTTCCAGGCCTTTCAAAACAACTTTATTCTTTGTGCAGGCACCTGCGGAACCGAAAAGGACTTAGCAAGAATTCCATCATTGCTTGGTCATCCGAAGACGAGGAATTACTTCGACTTGCCATCAACTCGTTAGCAAATGCCACAATGCTAACGCATCCAGATTTCGAAAAGCCATTTCTACTCACGACAGATGCTTCTGAATTCGCTATTGGAGCCACTTTGGAACAAGAGATCGACGGAGTTCGGAAGCCTATCAGTTTCTACTCGCGTACTCTCCAACCAGTAGAAACGAGGTACGACACTTTCGGCCGAGAACTTCTCGCCATCCACGACGCAGTGCGCCATTTTATCAGCATCATTGGCAGTAGCAGATTTATTGTTTTCACAGATCATGCACCACTAGTTAGCGCACTTCGAAACGCAACTTCATCTATCGCCAAGTACCCTGCCAGAGTGGAAAGACAGCTTTCTCGTCTAAGCGAATGGCAATTTGACGTCTTTCACGTCAAGGGCAAACAGAACTTCATTGTAGATGCCCTGTCTAGGCCAGACGTCTCTCTACAACCACCTTCGCCGTCACCATTCACTGTCAACTCCGTGGCACTCAGTGAACCTGCACTAACACCAACTCTCCTGCGAACTGAACAACGTGGTGACATTCACATTCAAAGATCAATAGCCCGTCACCCAACCAAGTTCATATGCCGTCTGTGGGAAGGCTTACCAATTGTTTACTTCACGGGTACGCAGCCCAACAAGCTAGTTCTGCCGACCAGCCTTCAGAGAAAGGTTTTCGATTCAATTCACTCAATTTCTCACCCAGGAAGCCAAGCGACTGTCCGACTTCTTACAGATTGTTTCTGGGGTCACAGACTTAGGCAGAATGTTAAACGATGGGTCTCAGAGTGTGCAATTTGTCAGAAAAACAAGATCACACGACACACCCGTTCTAGGTTGCAACATTTTCGGTCTACTTCTCGCCTAGCCATCGTCCACATCGACATAGTTCATCTGACAAATGTTCAAGATTTCAGCTACCTTCTAACTATGATCGATAGATTTACACGGTGGCCTGTGGCATTACCTCTTGGCACCATTTCTGCAGACGAAGTAACTAACGGTTTTATCTCTGCATGGATATCCAATTACGGTGTTCCTAATGAGGTCATCACGGACAGAGGCACTTGCTTCTCATCTGATCGTTTCAAAACCACCTTGCGGCACATGGGATGCATCTTACGCCAGACGACTGCCTACCATCCCCAAGCTAATGGCATGGTAGAGAGAATGCATAGGGAACTCAAAGCAGCTTTAGCATCCTCGTCCATTAATGGCAACTGGGTCGATGCACTACCTTTAGTTTTGCTGGCCATGCGTTCTCGTACTCGAGAATCCATTAAAACGTCTGCGTCACAACTCTTGTATGGCATGGATCTACGCCTGCCTAGTCAGCTCCCACGTCTACTACCGGCACAAGATGACCACAAAACGAAGCTACCCGCCTTCGACTTCATTTCGGTAACATGTCCGAACAGCAGCCGAGACACACGCCTCGTCCAGTCTTCGTTCACCCTCAGCTCCACAGCTGCAAGAGAGTACTCGTTCGCAACAATAATGCTGTTGCACCACTACAACCCAAGTATCGCGGTCCTTACCCGATTCTACTCAGACAGTCAAAATACTTCATCATTATGCAAGGCGCTACACCAACATCAGTAAGCATAGACAGGTTAAAACCGTTTATCGAACCACCTGATCCTGAGAGCGTTCAACCTTCTACACACGTCTCAGGCTCCGTCTGCCCACAATCTCAACCTGCTTTGTATAACGCGTAATTAATTTTTTTTAAACATTAACATTTAACTATAAATTTTTTAAACCTTACGTTAATTTTTAGTATTTGTCTCACGTGGCATAACCAGCTGTTCTTAGCTTACAATTGTGTAGCATTTTTGAACAGTTCTTTGGTATTATGCCATCTCTGAGGCAATGTTCGTGTACATATTTTTATGCAATTACCTTTGATTTTAATGTATATATATTTTACATTATAATGTATTTCTCACACATGACATTACACTGCCTATTTTGATATGACCAGCTACTTAGAGCTAACGCTTTCGTGTAGCAACACTAAGTAGTGATCAGCTTCATATCATGGTACAGGCCACTTTCAATGCATATCTCAACTTTATCCATTTCACAAAGACCACTACAAATGCTATGACCACAACGTCGAGCACTTTAGCTCCTTTGGTCGTATACAAACACTGACAACGATCCAACCTGCTTAAGTTTTTTTATCTTAAACCTGGCAAATTCAGAGGCGATTTACCTCGAAATCTTCACGCTGCGGCTCCAAAACTTACACTGCTCTATTTTGCCTCACGTGCTATGACTGTCCACTAGAGCTAACAATTTGTGTAGCAATTCCTAGTGGTTACCTGGCATCATATCATTGTTGAAGCAACCAACAAGCAGATTTAAGCCCAGCACTTATGGTTCATCATATTTTTCCTTAACTTGGTTCGAACTCTGTCATGCATTTCTGATCTAGCCTCGCAGAGAGGAATATTTTTTCTTTTTTTTTTTCAGAGAGGAAAGTGTTGTAACGACACAAATCAATCAGTGACATATTGCGTAAATAAAATTCAAATCTATTTACGTTGCACCAATGAGAAAAAAGCAAATTGCCGTTTAACCACGTTAAACGACGTTTAACCAATAGTATGCAAGCACACATTGCATGCTATTTAAGCACGGTAATTTACCATGCAAGTCAGTTGTGACATTTGCATTCTACCTGCTTCACGTATTTGCTTGATCGGCTGTCAGCGCATATTGCACTTTACCGGTTGTCAATCCCTACTCGTCTTGATGCGAGATACCAGAGAGACGAGCCAATTGAGTGCAGGACCTGCATGACACCATACACAACGCGATCACAGCTCAACCACGGGAGCCAAAACTCAACCAGAGTCCACCCAAGGCTCTAGGACATCTTCACTTCGGAAGACTTCAAGCGAACGTATTACCTGGCCCTCTTAAGGGCCCCCATATCAGCAACTAATCTCTATTCAGAGCACCTTAACCGAGTTTGTAACGTCGTACGGCATTTACTTGAAGCCGGGGCGTTTACAATAGTGTTTTTATAAAATAGACAGAACCGCGCGCGATCCGAGAGGATCACGCGGTGGACTATTGTATCACAGTGAATTTATCTCGCTTAATTATATTATTCATTACTATGAAAATGATTGATTGTTTACTAAAGAAAGCAAAGAACGATAAATTTGTGAGTTGTTTGTCATTTAAATTTTAAACGGTTTCCATGGTCAATTTTAGTGATAACTTTTAAGGTTAACCCCATCAACATCATCATGTATTCTTTGAGTTTTTGTCATAAAAGTTGTCAAACGGTTTACACAAAACATGTTCCTTTATAAACATAAATAATTTTACTAGACTCATATTATCATGTATCTTTAATCGTCTGACTACTCATTACAATCCAGACATTTGTGTAACAATAACCACTTGTGTATAAAACATTTTACTTTATAAACATAAATCAATTTTACTATGTTCATATTATCATGTATTTTCAATCATATGACTATATTCATGCCAATCCAGACATTTGTGCTAAACATTTCGCTTTATAGACATAAATCACTTTATATTTATATGTGCTACATTGTGTGGAATATATACATGAAACCTTTCTTCGGCCTTCTAATATTAACCATCTGAAAAGGAACAGACTGATTGGATGCTCGGGTAGTAATAATGGCCACCATTGATATGTAGTAGGGGTACAAAATCAGGAACGAGAAAACAACAGCGAAAGGTACCCCTACATCATAACTTTTGAAATTCTTATCCACATGAAACTTAATGGACATAATTATGTAATTATATATCATTTATATATTGTACATTTTCTAATGTTATTATCTATTTTATGAAACGTGTTATTTGAATCCAAATAAAGATAATCTATTCCGTTTTATTCTTTTCTAAAGGACAAATGTTGCACAACCCACTAATATGAATCAAAATTAAGTTGTTATATGCTACTCAACAGATACATGTGCGACAATCTAGTCGAAATTCCTCAAGGCTATAAATTGATTATGGCAACGACCATTAAGAGACCACCAGAATAACTAGGCATTTAGTCGACTGTCTAATAATCATTATGAACACCGATAGAGTAGAGTAGATTAAAATATGTCTATTTGGATTGAAACCACAAATGTTTCATCAAATAGCAAGCAATATCATAAAATGTACGATTGAAAAGGATATCGCATAACATGAAAATGTCCATTAAGTCACATATAAATATGTAATTCTAAAAAATATTGTCATAGGCTTTATGATCACCCGAGTACCCTGCATTAATTTCACTGCGTATGCTATGTCAAATTTTTATACAGTTATTACTTTACTACTTTTTGATTGTAATTTGTTCTATTCAATTGTCGGGCCAGATGGCCATTAATGCTGAATAAATTGTTATTTTAATTATTATTATGTTTATTTATATTTGTCGGAGCTCTTAAATAAATAAATAATCAAAATAAACCTTTATTTGTCAACAAAAGCCATCCAGCCCTATATTTAAAAAAATAAAAGTACAGATCCAAATTAGAATTATGTAAAAATGATTTTAAAATTACTAGCAACTTTATGCTAGTAAAGTTATTAATGGAACTGGTAAAGATGAATAAGAAAATTCGTTCTTTTAGCAAAACGCCACCTAGATACTAAAACATAAGATAAATCTGACTGAGATAATATGGTCCAGATTGAATTATTATAAACGACGAAATCTCAATCCGCAAGAGAATAAATAACTTCAGAATATAGCTTCATGCACATACCTTTTGTGTGACATTTTAATTGGTGAACTCACATGGCTGCAAACAGAAAAGCTTCTTTTATGAAGTTCTACGAGGATCCGTTGAAGCTGAAATAGAGGAAAGCACCATATAAATTTTAATGGATTATCAACAGGCGTTTGTGAGCGTATGGCTCAATGATAGGGCTGAGAAAGTTTCGAAAATCACAAACGCTGGATTAAGAGTTATTATTTTAACGAATAACGACCAGATATATTATGGGTGAGGGCAGAGGCTAGCAGAACAGCGAAAAACAATTACAATGTCATCGGCATATTTAAAAGGTTTTCTTGAGTATCCTTAACCTGAATCGGTGGAGTCACCATGGAAACAGATGATACGGAATAGCTTTCTGAAAGATAATGCAGTTATTCATTTGCAAAATTGTTATCGGTATAGCCGGGAACGTTAATTTTCAATTATTTTGATTTATGAAGCAAATATACTTAATAATTGTGAATTTCCAACCAGAGTTGGGGGCCGACCGACTGTGCTTTACAACATTAAACTCTTGGTTGATTATCGTAAGTTAAATGTGATCATCGATACGTTATATTAATAAGCAACGTTATATAAGCAATGTTATGTCATTGAAAAATTCACTGAATTCATCCTAATTTATGAGACGTCTGATTTTTTGGATGATCTCCTGTGAAGCAGGCGATGAGAAGGCAATAAAGTATAATACTAAGCAGTGAATGAGATTAGGGAAGATCTCAAGCCATTGCATGTTGATCACATTTTCGTTGGATAGAATTGGATCAAGTTGCTTGTTGTCACGTGTAGGAAAGTGCACATTTTTGGCAAAATTCCGAATTAGCGGGTGGTTATTTCAAGCTAGATTAGTCCAGTTGGCGTTAGGGAGGTTAAGGTCATCAACAAAATGCCCTTGGTTGACCGTTGCGTAAAGAGGGTGTATATAAGCCGGGTTTCTCGTGTGTACGCGTTGACAGAAAGATTAGAATGACTGCAAAATATACAGAAAGCTAGATATTGGGAAGAGCACCAAAAAGAAGGTAGGCACAAATTTCAAGTCCCAATGAGTTGGATGTCGCCAGTTGCTTGAGCATAAGAGAGGAACAGATATAAGCAGCTAACCCTCAACATCAGCAAACAGCTCTGTCACATTGAAGGAAAAATAAGCAATGATATTAAATATATCGTCACTGTTCAAGATGAGATACAGCCATGTTTCAAACAACAAACAGATGTCCAGCTAGTCCGTCGAAAGGAATACCCTCAGTTGATTGACTTTTGGAGAGAGAAACCACAGTATATGAAGATTTCTGAGAATGAACCACCAGACTAATTATTAGATTAGTGAGCTAAGTAGGCTGGGGACTTGCACGGACGACATAAAAGCGATCGTGATTGACAAGTTTGATGGTCGATGAGGAGTAATTGCTCCTCGTCAGTCCAAAATATCCAGGTATCATTCTTGTCTGAGGGTTGAAGGCGTAGGATGTATATTAAACAGGGTGGAGAATGTAGTTCTGGTGGCACTGCAAGGCAAAGACTGTACTGTAGAGGTACTTTTGATGTCAGAAACGACGGTAGCAAGATAAGAGTAGAGAGCAACTACATAAAATATGTCTAGCAATTACACAGACACTGAACTGCGAAATCTTTTAGAGATAAGAGCTAGTCTGGGAAGCTTTCTTAATATTAGGTTGTGGACATCGTGAAGAAAAATTAGTCTGAATAGTAGTTAGAGGCGGTTGTGCCATTGGAAAGAGAGGCTTAATTATAAGCTCTACGTCTAAGCTCATTGTTCCACGATGCGTTGGGCCACAATGTCGAGGCGAAGCAGAAGTTGGCTTGGTAGAACCAGGTGACATTTGCTGATGGTCGATTTAAAGAGACTAACCCTCAAAGCGTAAGGAACTTACCTGCACATGGGCAGCCGGTGGAGCGTTTTCGAGAATATCTCCAAAATGAAAGCGTTTTCGCATAAAATTGGTCCAGCGGGAGAACGTTACCTTTGTATTAGAGAGGGTTAAGATCGATGCCGATTTATGTGTAATAATTATGGCATCAACTTGAAATAGCATTTTAAGATTAATATAGATGGAAGTCGCAAATTTTTAATTCAAGAAAAAAACGGTCGTAAAAAGGATAAAATATAAAAAGCTCAAGTATAGTGAATAATGCACAACTAAGATATGTTTATAGGATAAATTTGCGAATAAAATGGTTTTATTTGATTACACATAATCTTCTGCTCTGACAGCATTCTTCTTTGAAAGCAAGTTTGTGCTAGTGTGAGCAAATATTGTGTCATTGCAAATTTTATGTGAATAAAATAACACTTTGATTGAATATATAATGTCTGAGCATAAAAATAAAACAATAGGGAAAAATAAGACATTTCAATAAAAGAAATTAGTAAAAGCAATGGAGTTTAGGAATAACTCGGAGCAGAGACAATCAATATAAGAGCAGCCAGCACACGAAGTTCGCGAATAGAAAAGCCAATTAAAAACTGGATTATCGCTTCTAAATATAAAGGAAATTGGAGAACAGAAAGATGTGGTTATGAAATCTATCTGAAGTATTATAAAGAAACCGACAAAACTTAATCACTAGATATCCAGAACAATATAGAAAAGCCATACGTTACATTCACAATATTTTATGCAAATATTAGAATAATTAAGGAATTGTAAAATTTATTTCTAGATTTTATAGATATTTCGTGCGATCTCATCTCTCCGTAATATCTTAAACTTGGAATTTACATATATATTTTTTGGATTAACGTGTTATCTCATCAGAATTTTCTATCTATTTTTATTTCTTGCCTGATTCTCAAATATATCTTAATCTTTACCACAGTAACCACATTCCTTTATTATCAACCGTTTTTACTGTCACCTTTTATCGCCCATTTCATAACTCAGAAACAACCATACGGAATGTGTCAGACCGATGATTTTATTAATGGCTTCGCGAGAAATGTCGCTTTGAGGAATCACAGCAAACGAAACCTTTTCTTCTGGTATCCCGATTTTCCATTCTCAAAAGATGATATGGCCTCAGTTTTGATCAATCAATTGGGAGACAACTTTCATCATCTCAAAGATATCTCTACCGGTAAGCGTCGTGCTTTTGGGCTTTCTTCTCAAAAACGATTTTCCAAAGATGAGCTTGAACGGTTAAAATCTAGATCACTCTTAATATGAACAGCTAAAGTCAAATTAAAGCGTGATTTCACATTGTTACAGCGGAAAGCCAAACAAGCATGTAACTTCCAGCTAGTCACCGCAATCCCTTTAAAAACCAGAGTCGCTTATCCTGGTTTGAGTTATCTTAATAAAAGCCGTTTGTTTTACGTAGGCATCCACGGTGACGCTTCTTCCTTCGGACCTATCATGCTTAGCACCTCTCGATTTGAAGAGCACCCTCTAACAACAAGCTCATACAGCGAAACCCCAAAATCGATCTAACAATTCCAAGATATACCACGTCATCATGGTCTTCAGCGCCGCGTAACTACTTCCACCAAAAGGTCTTTTTCTCCGGTTCCGAACGCCAGTCCGAAACCTTTTCGTCCAGTCAATAATATGACCGGTGTATTGGTCATATAACTGTCAAAACATAAGAATGTCACGGCCTTGCGGGCCACCGATTCACCCCCTATAACCTTTTCCTCTTTCAACCATATCAATGCCACCCAGGCCAATAATGACAGCCTCTGGTCAGATCTTGTGCACACACAACCCCACAACGCTGCTTCAGAGCAGTCCCTCGAGTCAAGTAAACACACCATCGCCCTGCTTTCAAAACCCTCAACACCCATAGAATAGTGGGACTAAGAAAGACCAGATCGATGTTGACCGTTCTTTTCTCATCAAAAGTGCTCAATCACCCTTGTCTGTCCTCGGTGACACTCTGGCCGCCACCGGAAAACTCACGCGCGCTTCTTCTTCCCGGTCTAACCTCCTTTTTCTTAGATCCCTTTCAAAAATTCTTATCAATTGCAGGTCACTTACACGTAAAATCAACCAATTGCGAGCATTTCTACCCTCAAAAGATCTCTATACGTGGTCTCTTGTTGAAACGTGACTGTCACCTTCCAGACACTTCGATTAGCTTTTCCTCATCAATGGTTTCACATTTTTCAAATCGACAGAGCTGTTGACCAAAGGGGTGGTCTGGTTTCCTATGTCCGATCTTCTCTCATGCCTAAACGTTTGCCACTAAGACATGAATTCTTTTCATTTCAACTAATTATTCTGGATCAAATATTATCTGTCTGTGATGCCTATATGCCCATGCATCTCTCAATAATTGACGACACTCGCGGGGCCAAATTATGTCAATTCTTTTTTCTCAACGTTCAGATTATTATATTGTTATCAATAATCTTAATCTTCTGTTTAACTGGCACAATTTAACATCAAAAAATCATTCGATGTTTTGGCTCTTTTCGGACAACCCACCAAAATAATTGGCGCACTTTTCTACCAAGGGTAACAACTAACTCGACTGTCCTCTCCAACAAAGAAGTGTCCAATGTTATAAACAAAGGCAGCATGAACAAAAAGTAAAATCTCGTGCAAATTTCTTTCGTGATTACTAGTTATTCATAAGTAGGATCCAGTATTACACCCTTTATCCACTATTTATTTTGGTGAGGAATGTGGGAATATATGACGGTTCAATCTCCTATACGCTTGTGTGAATCTGCAGTAGTGAAGCGAACTTCTTGTAAAATTTTCCACAATGCTACTTCAAAGCTAATTCACTCTAAATAATATATATACAGAGTTTGCAAAGGTTACCAACACTATGGCTATTGTGTCCGTACCCGATACCAATATTATAGTACTGCAAAAGTGCATGCTACCAACATTCTGTTTGCTGAGTCGGTACATGGTACCAACGCGATGGATTTCAATGTATGCTATTGCTCATATAAATTGTAAATTGCAACTATTTCCGAGTGAAGTTTAAGTGCAACAGTTGGATTTTGATGATTGCTTTTTTTACAGGAGTGGGAAGTTCTAATTGTTTTTTCGATGCCGAGCACTTGTTTGTTGATTAAACGCTTAATGAGCTCATCCGCACACACACACCGGAATGCGAGAGCGCGAGTAGGTGAAGAGTTGCGTTATCTAGAATTTCATGCAAAGGTTGCCGCATGCTTTAAAAAAAGATGCTCAGCTTCTTTGTTGTGCGTATGTGTTAAATAGAGAATGAAGAAACAACGTGAAGTGGTTATTTGAAAAACACGAAGAGAGGTTGTCTGGGAAAATTGTATCTCTTCAATGAACGGCATCAAAGAGTCTGCTAAACTCTTTAGAATTTGTTACTTGCCTGAATGATTAACTACTCTCTCATGCGTTAAAGGATAAAGAGGAATAAGAAAGAATACATGGCAGCGGTCAAGATTATGAAAGAGCTCCCAAATTTGAACATTGGACAGTTGTTTTTTGGAGAGGACAGTCGAGTTGGTTGTTTCCTCGGGTAGAATAGTGCGTCAATTATTTTGGCGGGTTGTCCAAAAAGAGCCGAAACCTCGAATGATTTTCTTTTGTTAAACTGTGCCAGTTAGCCAGAAGATTAAGATTATCGACAACAATATATTGATCGGTACGTTGAGAAAAAAGTGTGGCCATAATTTTGCCCCCTCGTGTTTCGTCAATAATTGAGACATGCGGGCATATAGGCATCACAGACAGATAATATTTGATCTAGAATTATAAGTTGAAATGAAAAGAATTCATGTCTTAGTAGATGTAGGCAAGCGTTTAGTCATGAGGGAGGATCGGACATAGGCAGCCAGACTACCCCCTCGGTCACCAGTTCCGTCGCTTTGTAAAAAAGAGTAACTATTCATGAGGAAAGGATCATTGCAATGTATGGAAGGGTTCAGCAATGTTTCAACAAGAAAGTACATATAGAGCTCGTTTAAGGATAGAAAAGATCTCAGGCGAAAGAAACGTTTTTTGCGAAACTGGATTATTTTGAATTACCTGATCTGCGTTTTGGCTAATGCAGCTTTTATTGTTCCATTAGTTTTCTTTTTATAAAATATTTGAGCTGTCTTTATCGGTAGCCTTCTTTAGTTGGTCCATCCTCACAAGTTTAACAAATGAAAGTAATGAATCGAACGCGTTATTTCCTCTAGCCATATTATTTATACTTCAGACTGATCTTCCGCTACATATTCGCGTGTCACATGTGCGTGTGCACTTCCGTAACTGTTATTCTCATCTAACTAAATGAGACTAGAGTGGCTAAATAAGAATTTACCATTTGCGTGCGTTAACTATTTGTTTATGCACTCAGTGTAAAATGACGTAACTGAGATTGCTATCACGTTTTCTGATGGGGTGAGACCAATTTTTCACAACCGCTCATCAAAAAACATGCCATGAGTGATAAATCTAGAAGCCCGAATGACCAATGCACGTGTTAAATTTCTATTCACAACACTCAGGTTGTACTCAAGATAGAATAGTTAATAACAGTTGTTGTCATACCATTAAATAAGCGCCCGCCTCGCATGTGCATGTGCATGTGTATACATAACTAAAAATCAGTTAAATACAATTGATACACATGTAGGAACATCTAAATAAAACGGCAGTACATAGATATTTATTTACCCTTTGCACGCGTCAGATTAATTATTACTTCGAAATATTTGAAATTATATATTATTAGAATGATCTCAATAGGTAGGGTGTGGTGCAAGACACAAAAATAATTGTTCAAATCACTAAGAGTTTTAAAATCAAACGAGCAGTTAGAGATGAAATTTCGAAAGACTATAATCTTATTAACTGATTAGTCATTACTTGAATAAAAAGCACACTAATAAGTCAATCCTAATCCGATGTTCTTAATCTCTTGCTAGAGCTAGCTTCAGTTTTACTGCCATTAGCTAATGTGGTATTCCAAATCTAAATTAACGATTTTTTAACAGCTATTTCATTCATAATATTATCTCAGATTTAATTTTGATAGATACTATAATCAAACTCGTCACCCTATTACTGTAGGAGTATTTTTGCGGGGTAGCTATCTAGTTCGTGATTCTGTACCCTTCCTACATATCCATGGTGGCTATTATTACTACCCGTGCTCATAATCAGTCTCTGATCTTTTTCGGATGGTTGATGTGAGAAGGCAAAAATGAGTTATCACACGTATATTGTACACAATGTTGCAAATAGAAATAGAATTCACAGTTAGTCCAAATTGACCATGTGCTGGTCGGCAATAACACAAGTGAATGTCTTAAACACCAGTCACAGTTTAACTAAATTGTCCGTCTTCTGGACGGCAAAAGTTAAAATGAGCTCTGTTTATAAAGAAAAATATTTTGCACACAAGCAGTCATTCTTAAAAGAATGTCTGAATTGAAATGAATACATGCAACCGATTGAAAATACATGATGATATGAACATATTCACTGTTAAAAGTTGTCACTGAAAATGAATGTGTTTAATCCGTGTATAGACTTCAATGACAAAAATTCACAAATAATTAGTTCACTGTTTGCTATGTTTTTAACTCATGTCATTATAATAATCCATTATTCTCTGAAATTCGGATAGGCATAATTAAATGTGAACATTAATCCGTCGCGTAAACTGCAAATAATTCAACTGAGTGAAATAAATTCACTGTGACACAATAGTCCACCGCGTGTTTCATCCGTATCGCGCGCGGTTCTGCCTATTTCATAAAAACCCTATTAATTACAATTAAAATTGCAGTTCAAGAAAACTCAATTAAAACTGCTTGAAACTAACAGAGATTGTTTCTAAAATCACAGTTACGAGAAATATTGTGTAAGAACAGAGTTAGATTATTTGACCTTAAAAAGCACTGTATTTGTCAAAATTGAACATCGTTGGATTGTAACGCGGTGCCGCGTGTTACATTACGACTACATATTGCTATGCGTTTGCATTCATCCACGTTGATATTATGTCCAGTCTCCACTAAATGACGAGCAGGATTAGATTTAGCAGTATGTTTATACTTACACGCAGTTTTATGCTCACCCCTTCTTACTTTGATTGGGCGTCTTGTCTCACCAACTACAATCAATGCATGGGATTTCATATATTTCTGATGTTTCTAACGGATAAATATTTACTTCATAGTAAGAGAGTATAATGCCTAAAGTAAGACACTGTTTTAAAACTGTCCTTAAATTGTATTCTAAAACTAATTATTTCACTTTCTTACTTAATACACAGTCCGGTAATACCATGATCTTACGCACTTACTTCTCCTTATCCCCTTTTATGTACCCCAAAAAAGGATTAAATTTTTTCACGACATCTATTACTGTTGCATCTATTAAATAAAGAGGGTAACCATTAGGTATGGTCTACCTAATTCTAACTTCCTATGTTTTATATCTGTTAATCTAAGGCTTGTTAATGCTAATGACTTGAAGATACCGACTTTCATACGATACGGGTGATTGTATTTGATATTAAGAAGGATTCCGGAATAAGTATCCTTCCTATTATTATCTCTTTCTAATTTCTGACCATTTCTAATTAATTTGACATCCAAAAATGGTAATTCACCTGATGATTCCCTTTCCAGAAAAAATTGGAGTTCGCTCGTTCGATTAGCTAAATTTAAGAAATTTACCATTTCATTATCACCGTGGTTCCAGATCATTGATATGTCATTCAAGAAACGTGGGTACGATTTTGGTTACAGTGCAGTCTTATCCAAAAGATTGTTTTCCATATAATTCATATAGATATTTGCTATTGGGACCTACAAAGGTTGTCCCAATGATACACCTCGAATTTGATTATAAAATTCTTTCTAAAATTTAAAATAATTAGATGTCATATATATATACATCATCTCCATGATGTGTCCAGTAGTCATTTTGCTTCCTTCTAATATTAAGGAGTGATCAACTTGAGAACATCGAAAATAATCCAGGGCCTCAGGTACCAGTATATTCGTGTACACAGATACTACGTCTAAGCTTACTAATCTATCCTTATCTTCTAGTACACATTTATCAACAATTTCAACCAAATGATATGAATTAAGCAAGGTATGTTCTAAGAAATAGGAATATTTTCTTATTCAATGACACAAAAACTTTGAAATTTTATATGTTGGAGAGTGTTGGACATTCAATATAATTCTTAAAGTATTACCTAGCTTATGCACTTTAACTAAACCAGAAACTATGGATGCAAACTTATCTCTTTGAATGAGAGTGTTACCATGCATCGAATCCAATTCTCATTAGCAATCATATAATTGATTAATAATTTTACCTGCCCTTGCAATTTATCAGTAGGGTATGTTGTTATTTTAGTGTATACTTCAGCATTACTTAACTTTCTATCAGTTTCTTATTATAATTGGATTGATTCATCAGAACTGTAGCTCCTAATTTATCCGCTTATAGACATGTACCATTATTTGATACTAACTCCTTTCCACGACGTTTAATTTCACAGTTAGGCTAAACTTTATCCCCTTGTTGTGTTAAAACCATTAAGCTAACGTCTATTTCAAATTTCACCTTATCCTAATCTGAAAGAAATTGTACCGTTTTGACAGCTTCAGTAATTAATAAATTTCTAACCGATATATCATTATTAATAACCATGTTTAAACCACGGTAAAATAGTTAAACTTGAACCTTCTTAAGATTTACTGTTGATAGGTTTACTATTCTATTTGTCAGGATTAAATTTTCACTTTCTCGGGGTCTATAAATTCTCAAATCAGCTATTTTTTTATCATGTATAATTCTGACTTGTTTATTTTTCTATTGTGGGCTTTATCACTGAAATTCTCAATGCATTTAAAGTCATCTGCGTGTAAAAGAGAAGTTAACATCTCCTTAATAAGTGTAATTTTACATTTTACTAAATCACGAATCAAAGTTTTTATAATATTTATACAAAAGTCATGCTTAAGTGATATGTTATACGCGTTTAACTTAAAATTTAATTTAAAACGAAAACATTTAGTAATAACATCATGATTTAAACAAATAATTAAAAAGGAAATATTTGACACTTACATCACGAGTTGGTTCGTCAGTTACGCATATTTAATTTACCAATTAACGGCGTTTCAGCTTTAATTCAATGCTTTATGTTTCTTGAATAAAAGAATTTTTCCGAAACAGGATTAATTGAAATTACCTGATCTGTGCTTCGACTAACGCAGCTTTTGGTGTTTCAGTAGTTTTCTTTCTTTAAAATATTTCGACTGCCTTTATCGGTAGCCTTCGTCTGTTGGTCCATCCTCACAAGTTTAATAAATAAAACTAATGAAGCAAGCGCGTTATTTTCTCTAGCTGTCTTATTTATACTTCAGAATGATATTTCACTGGATATTTGCGTGTTTCATGTATGTGTGTGCATTTCCGTAATTGTTATTTTCATCTAAATAGTTGAGACTAGAGTTGCTGAATAGGAATTTAACATTTTTATGCGTTAACTATTCATTTTATACACTCAATGTAAAATGACGTAATTGAGATTGGCGGCACATTTTCTGGTGGTTGGAGACTTATTACAGAGAAAACTAGATTAAGATCGATGTTAGATTGTTTTTGAGCGCAGATGATTTTAAATGCATTTAGGATTTCAGTGCTAAAGCCCGCAATAGAGAAATAAATAGGTCAGAATTACACATGATAATAAACTAGCTGATTTCGTTTGAATTGGAATTTAACACGTGTATTGGTCATTCGAACTTCTAGATTTATCACTCATGACATGTTTATATGACGAGTGTATATGAGTTATTGGTCTCCTCCAGAAGAAAACGCGAGATCAATCTAAGTTACGCCATTTTATATTGAGTGTATAAAACGAATAGTTAACGCATGCAAATGATAAATTCTTATTCAGCCGTTCTAGTCTCATTTAGTTAGATGAAAATAACACTTACAGAAATGCAAACACAAATGTGACACGTAAATATCTAATGAAAGATCAGTCTGAGGTATGAGTAATATGGCTAGAGGAAATAAAGCGCTGGCTTTATTTGCTTCATTTAGTAAACTTGTGAGGATGGAGAAACCAAAGAAGGCTACCGAAAGAAGCAGCCGAAATATTTTAAAGGAAGAAAAATACTGGAACAATAAAAGCTGCGTTAGTCAAAAAGCAGAACAGTTAATGCTCGCATTTGTTTGATTTTATATGTAAGTGACCTGCAATTGATAATAATTGTCGGGAGTTTTTCGGTGGTGGCCAGAGCGTGACCGAAAATTTATAAGGGTGATTGAGCGCATGCTGATGATATTAGAGCGGTCAACATCAATCTGGACTTTCTTAGCCCTAATATTTTTGAGCGGGTGTGGGAGTTGAGGGTTTTGAAAGCAGGGCCATGGTGGGTTTTATGGACTCGGTATAGCTTGGATTTGTTGGATGGATTTTGGGGTTTCGCTATATGGGCTTGTTGTTAGAGCGAGCTCTTCAAATCGAGAGGTGCTAAGCATGATAAGTCCGAAGGAAGAAGCGTCACCGTGGATGCCTACGTAAAACGAACGGCCTTTCTTAACATAACTCCAACCAGGTTAAGCGACTCTATTTTTGAAAGGGATTGAGGTGACAAGCTGGAAGTTACATGCTTGTTTGGCTTTCTGCTGTAACAATGTGTAATCACGCTTTAATTTGACTTTACCTGTCAATATTATGAGTGATCTAGATTTTAGCTGTTCAAGCTCATCTATTGACAATCGTTTTTTGAGAAGAAAGCACAAAATCATGATGCTTACCGGTAGAGATATCTTTAAGATGATGAAAGTTGTCTCTCAATTGATTGATCAAACCTGAGGCCATATCATCTTTTGAGAGTGGAAAATTGTGATACCAAAAGAAAATGTTTCGTTTGCTGTGATTCCTCAAAGTGACACCTCTCGCAAAGCCATTAAGAAAATCATCGGTCTGACGCAACCCATATGGCTGCTTCTGAGTTATGAAATGGGCGATGAAAGGTGATAGTAAAAACTGTTGATAATAAAGGAATGTGGTTACTGTGGTAAAGATTAAGATATATTTGAGAATCAGGCGAGAAGGAAAATAGATAGAAAATTCTGATGAGATAAAAAGTAAATCCACAAAATATATATGTAAATTCCAAGTGTAAGAAATCACCCAGAGATGTGATCAGACGAAATATCTATAAAATATATAAAAAAAACCCCGATCTTTGTTCAAAATGATAAAACTCTACGAGCAAGACCAGTCCGGGTGTTACCCTTTGCCAGATAAATTTTATAATTCCTTAGTAATTCTTATATTTGCATAAAATAATATGTATGTAACGTATGACTTTACTCTATTGTTTTAGATATTTAATGAATTAGTTTTGTCGGTTTCTTTATAATACTTCCGATAGGTTTTATAACCACACCTCTCTACTCTACAATGTCCATTATATTTAGAAGTGATACTCCATTTTTTTTAAATTTCTTTTCTATTCGTGAACTTCATGTGCTAGCTTTCTCTTATTTCGATGGTCCCTGCCCCGAGTTATTCTTTAACTTCATTGCTGTTACAAATTTCTTTTATTGAAATGTCTTATTTTTACCTTTTTTTAAACTTTTTATACTCAAACATTATATATTCCTTCAAAGTGTCATTTTATTCATAAAAAGTGTGGAATAACACAAAATTTGCTCACACAAGTATAACATTGCTGTTAACGACGAATGCTCTCGGATCAGAAGATGACGTGCAATCAAATAAAGCTATTTCATTCTCAAATCTATCTATAAAGAACGCTGAGCAGGGTTGGATTTTTTAATAACATTACCATATCATCGGCATATTTAAACAGCTTGAACATTTTGTTCGCTACCTCATACTGTGCAAGTGCTGGGTTGAACATTTCATGGTCAAGTAATGAACACTGAGGACTCCAGATCGGATAAGAAAAGACCTGGAATCAACTTTCTGGCTCTTACTCTCTTGTACCGGCTTCGGAGATAGAATATGATAAATTTAAGGATACTGTCGCATATAACATTACTTAATAATGTGGTTTCAATCTCTGAGAACGATAATAAATTGAAAGATCTGGAGATATACAAAAAGAGAAGAGTGCATTCAAGACTTTTATAAATGAAAGCAAACCTTTGTTAAGGATATTGGTTAAATTAATGGAATACAAACACCGATTCAGAAACCATATTGATCGTCAAAAAGGTAAAAACACTTTTGAGCTAACGAAAAGATAAATTACATCTTATAGCTTAGGTCTTGCTCAGTAATTTACAGTGGCAATTAGCTGACACGCTTCAATTTGACTTTCACTGTCAAAATCAATGGATCGAGATTTTAAAGATTCTAGCTCACCCGTAGAGAATCATTTGTGACATGATAGCATAAAAGCACGATGCTTCACGGCAGAAATATTTTCAAGATAAGAAAAGTTTTCGTCTTATTGCTCGATCATATCAGAGACCAATTCGTTCATCAATAGCGCGAAAGTGGAACCCTAAGAAATTGCGCAAAGCAGAATTTCTGGCAATTCCATTGAGAAATTTATCGGCCTGGCGCTGCAAGTGTGGCAGCAAAGTGGAAATAGAAAGGCTTTCCGATAGGGCTCCAAGCAAACCCGTGACATCATCCATTTGTTGTTGGAGCTCAGCTTGACTGGATTGTAGCTTCTTGGTTACATTTAGGGGAGTAGATGGTGACGGCGGCGTCTGGTTCATGACAATGAAATATGATAATATACTATGATATTTGAAAGTCTAATAATGCATGCCAATGAAATGTAGCAACATTGAAGTATAGATTAAATCTATATAATGTAAATTGCAAATGGACTATGTTTCACAGTGATGAGATCAGACGAAAAATCTAGAAAGTCTAAAATGGAAATAAAAGACATGACCTCAGTTCAAAATAATATAAATCTACGAGCGAGAGGATACTGTCCTATTATCCCACATTCTTCACCCAAATATATAGTGGTTAAAGGGCGTAATACCGGCGCTTACTGATGAGTCGCCAGTAAGCACAAAACGAATGTGCATGAGATTATACTTTTCTTTCATGTTGTCTTTGGTTTATCCTTCTGTTCACAACTGAACTAATTTGTTATTAGGTTCGCAACACCTAATAAATACTTAAGTAACTTAATGGTCGAATTTGCACATTTTCTTACCAAAAGATAAAAATATTGATTTCTCTAAAAATAACATAGCACTTGATATGAATGATATGAGTAGGTATTTAATAATATTAGAACTGAAATTATAACATTCCTACTTGTGTGCCGTGCATTGTTACTAAGATGTCAACAGGGAAGCAGTACTGTTGTTGGTACTTAATAGAGCCTGAGAGACGTTCACCGACAAATTCCTTGAAGTTCTAAAGTACTGGAGCAGAAGCGGATGTCCAGAAATCCTTCTCGTTATTTTCTATGCGTGTCCTGTTCGTGTATCATTGATTCTCTGTGCAGATGACCATGAACTTTTAGGGTTGCCGAAGCAGAGTATGTCAATTGCTTTACAAAGGCCATGGTTGTATTGCTCATGCTCAGCGGCAACTCAAAGATGCCTGGCACACATTTAAACGTGATTACTTTATTAATAGTTAGCGTATGTGTGCAGCGTCAATAAGATTGGAGTGATTGACAGCTAACTGAGATTGTGACACAGTTGTGTAAAAACGCAAACAAAAGAGCAGGCTTAGATTGTCAGTGTAGCAGGAGACAGATATCGCAGTTAGTGAGCAGAACATAGGTAGATATTCATTGCGCTTATATAGATGCAGGTCGCACGCAATTGGATTCAGGATTGCGCGCTCTCGTTGGTTCAGCTTCAGCCAATTTAATTGCACATATGGTTTGAATTAAATTACAAGGTGCCGGCGAAATAACTTGAACTAGTACAATAATAAATATTTATGAAACGTTAGAAATAGGTAATAGAACATAATTTAATTATGCGTACTTTCATGATGATGTTTTTAAGTTAGTATTTGTGATCAAACTTAAGCATAAAGTAAAAAATCTAGGCACTATCATGCAGTTAACAGTTTCCGCCAAAAAATATTTTCAATGAATAGTTGACTGTACTGAGAACACACGGGCGCTTATAAAGACGAATCTTTTATCGAATGATATAGAACTACAAATATATATTATTTGGATTAGGCAGCTTCTTAAAACCCAATGAAATAGGTTTGTAAAACACTATAGAATCTCTACAAACGAACGTTTTGCAACATATTAGTCGTGTACCTGCACCATATATGCTAGCATACTGCACTTCGTATCACTGCAAGCCTTATGGTTTGGGAGGCTTTGCTATTGCATAAATATTTTCCACTTGATTCTGTCCGTAAGACCCCAAAATGGAAGATTCATGGAGTAGGAACTAAGTTAGAAAATCTGCGATCTCTTCCTTTTTGGTGGGAAGTATTGTGTTTAAATACGTTTCTTATTAAAATATTTGAAAAATTTAAATTAAATTACAAAGAAAGCTTAGAAAAACGCTTCCGTCTAAGAAGTTTTTGATAGTTATGTACTGAGGTAGAAAGAACGTGCGTTTCTAGTGATTTTTTGAATTTTGGTTATTATAATAAATTCTCGTTGTTAAACGAAGGACCAGGATAAATGTGGTCATGAACATATCCTAACAAATCTTCTGTCTCTTTTATCTATTTAATTATATTGGAATAAATATGCATTATATACTTTTATTGGCTATCATTACAAATAAGCAATTGTATGTCACATTTCTCACTCAGTTTTGCATAGTACTTTATTATAAATGTACTTGGACTTTTCCAGTTATCGTGTAGGAGGTTTTGTAGTTATTGTAAGAGGTTTTGCGTGGTAGTTGTCTATTTAGTGATGCTAAACCATTCCTAAATATGCCTGGTAGCTGATATTAAAATCCGCGCTTATGATTAGTCCCCGACCTTTTTCCGATGTGTGATGTCAGAAGGCTAAGTCGAAGCATTGAACCTGACGTTGCAATGCAAAGTAATATATTGTCAACACAATTGATTGTTTCGTATAAAAATAGTCGCAATAAACACAATAAAAAAATCCAGAATGTCTCGGCAGAATTGACATTTTTGTGAATGAGAAATTATTCAAAATATATAAATCCAGAAGGTTTTGGTTGAATCGTTAATCATTTTTATGTTAATGATTGAAAGAGAAAGAAGATATAAGTCCACAATGTCTTAGGAGTATAGTTTAGAGTCACTGATAATTGATGAAGTGCACGCAAATATAAAACCTGGCTTTGACAGTTGAAACACAGTAATCCACTGCATGCTCCCGGCGTATTGCGCGCGGGTGTGTTTTATTATTAAAAAACCCTATTAATTACAATTTAATGTGCAGTTCAAGAAATATCAATTAAAACTGCTTAAAACTAACTGAGATTGTTGCTAAAATCACCGTTAAGTGAAATATTGCGTAAAACCAGAATTAGCCTATGTGTCCTTAAAGAAACCTATATTAGTCGAAATTCAGCTTCGTTTGGTGGTAACGCGGGGCCGCGTGTTACAATCGGGAAATGTTTTCTCGTATAAAAATATATTATTATATATATCGTTACAATTTTTATTAAATTATTCATTGAAAATATTGTATTTTGTCTTCATTTTAATAGCTTTTCTGAGATTTAACTTAGGACACAGTTAAAACATTACAGTACAGTTTTAATCAAATAATTATATTCTGTTCTCTACTCGATAACTACAGTGTGCTTGCTTTCCTCTGTGAGAATTAACAACGCCTGTTGTCTTACTTGCGATTTTACGCACGCGTTTTCATTAACACAGTTTGTCGTCAGTAAAGAAAATCACTGCGTATCTAGGCAAACTTTATCGTTAATTTATTAATTTGACTTTTAATTTGTCAATGTTCTTTGTGTTGCTGCAAATCTTCAGCTAGATTCGTCATGATATACAATAAAGAAATTACCTCGTCATGCTTCATCTAATCTACTAGTCTACGTTAATCTACTCAGAAGACCACCAATCCTTGAACAGAACACATGTACCAAGGCTCTAGAAGAACTTCTGGTCTTTCGCCTATATATTAGTACATAAAAAATTACGATATTTGACGTTGAATTTTTCCCTCATAGCCAGGTTTCGACAATAAGAAACCTAAAAATGTTTATTTATGAAAGAAATGCCCACAGCTGGTTGATTTTGGTGTAGGCTATCTGCAATTAAGAAGGATTATTGACAAGGTTTCCAAGGTAAGACTATTAGACTCAGAAGGAAATGCGAATCGGGAACTATTATCGACGGCCTAAGTACGTACATGGACTGACGAAGTTGACTGTTCATTTATTGATGAGACTTGTTTGTTCATCAGCAATCTGGAATATCTTAATTCAGTTCATATCGAGCGAATGGGAGAGCTGATTTCTTTCAAAGCGGGACAAATGAGATTGTGCATAGCTAAAATTGCTGTATGAAAGGCTAATTTCATAGCAAGACTAAACCAATACAGTTGAAGATTTTTCATTAATTTGTAGGCCTTTGGGGTATTTTAGCGAAAAGTATATCGCAAGAGACAACTCCGGGCTCAAATAACCATAGAAATGCTGCAATTTGGCATATAAAGGACAGGGATAATCGCCTTAGATTTTGCGGGTGGTTAGGGACTACTGCACTAGCAATCATATTTACTGAAACCACTTACAATAGCTACAAAACCTCCTACACGATAACAGGAAAAGTTTCAAGTACATGTCAGGCCTGCACTCGTTGTTCTATTTTTCTTAACGAAGGGCCGACTGCAAAGTCAAAGCCGACATACCATGTGTTATTTTTTTAGTGGTAATCCTTTAAAGCGAGAGGGCTCAGCATTGAAAGAGCGGGTGATGGCGAGTACAAAATATGCACAAAATCAATGAAAATCTTGTTTTTAGATGCTCTATTTGAGGCAAGTAGTTTTGCTTTTATAGTTTAAGTACGCGGCTGTGTTTTGTGCCTGTTCATTTGAATGATTGGATTTGACAATTTCTCCTGGAATATACCTCCAGTGCTACTCGATCAACCTGTGTATGATTCCAGAGAGCAAGCAAAATTTTCTTTACAACTTTACAAAAAAATATCACAACCTGTTTGAAACTAACCACATTATGAGTATATCTGATAAGGTATACAGCAGCAAATCATAGTTAAAGCAACTTAGTGGTCTTTCTCGTAGCCAAACACTATTATTTGTCTAGATTTAATTCAAATTTCTCAGTTTATGGACAGATTAGTAACCAGTTCTCTGGCAAGGTTCAAGAACTGTCTAACAGTAAATAAAAGACCTGAACAACACAGTTTTCTAGTAAGAGAAACTGGTTTACTCAAAACTTTGGTCATGCCATTATATGAAATTTCTAATATAATATTCTTGAAATTGAGAAAATAATTAAAATCTAGAATAGCAAAAAACTAGAATTATTTATTTGGATTCAACCCACATATGATCTATCAAATAATGTGAAATAATGGCATTTGTACAATGAACAAAAGTCATTTTACTTAGATATGCATATACGATAAAGTAGCACAGAGACTATTTAGTTATTTAAATATTTACACATATCAAGCATATATAAGCAATTCTATATTAGTCATTAAAAAGTTACATACAGTTTGAGGCTTAGGAGTAATATATTTGCAATTGTATATAAACTGTTGTGCAACTAGTAACAAATTAATTCTAAAATGACCAAGAAGATAAATCAAAGACAGCATTAACAGAAAATATAATCTCGTTTACATTCGTTTCGCGCTTACTGGCGACTCATCGGTAGGATCCGGTATTACGCCCTTTACCAATAATATATTTGGGTGAGAAATGTGGGAAAATCGGACGGTACACTCTCATATACAAATGTGTAAACATGCAATGGCGAAGGTAACCTCATAAAAAGTGTTCCCAATGCAACCTCAAAGCCAACTCATTATATATAATATATAGACAAGGACTTTAAAGTGTACCCACACTATGGATATTCTGTCAATATCTGACAACAACATCATGCTACCGAAAAGATACGTGGCACTAACATGATGGTTTTTATTGTATGCTAAAGTTCACCAAGAGTGAGGATTACAACTATTTCTGAAAACCTGTTACTCCAGCAAATCCATGCACTGTGGCCTTGATCGAAATCAGTTATCAAATTTCGCGTTAATCATGACAGAACTCAATTAAATATATAATAGTTAGTTACTGATTGTGACGTAGAATTAATATATATGCCATTATGTATTAAGTGTGGCACACCTAGTAACAGATTAGTTCTAATATGACCATGAGTATAAACCAAAGGCAGTATGAACGGAAAGTATAATCTTGTGCATATTTAAAAGTATAATGTGTCGTTTAAGTACAAAATTTCATCATTTTGTAACACGCGGCTCCGTGTTACAACCCAACGAAGGTCAATTTTTACAAACGCTGTGCTCTTTAAGGTCAAATATTCTAACTCTGTCCTTAAACAATATTTCTCTTAGCTGTGATTTTAGGAACAATCTCTTTTAGTCTCAAGCAGTTTTAATCGATATTTCTTGAACTGCAATTTTATTTGTAATTAATAGTGTTTTTATAAAAGAAACAGAACCGCGCTCGAAACGGAAAAAACACGCGGTGGACTATTGTGTCTCAGTGAACTTATTTCGTTTAGTTGCAGAAGTTACGCATTGGATTTACCGTGGTTAACTATCCGAACTCCAGAGAGTAATGGATTAATATAATAACCTGAGGATAAAACACTGAACTAAATATTTGTGAGTTTTTCTGTCATTGAAGTCGTTATACGGATTATCCAGAACATTTTCTTTATAACATGAATCATTTTAACTTTTGTTGTCTATAAGACGGAAAATTCAGTTTAACTGTGAATAGTGTTAAAGAACTATTTTGCATAAAATCTGTTTTTGCAGCTGACCAACATATATTCAATTTGAACTAACTGTGAATTATATTACTACTTGCAACATTATATCTAATATACGTATGACCAGATGTTTTTGCCTTCTCACATCAACCATCCGAAAATGACCAGAGACTGATTAGACACACGGGTACTAAATTCACGAACTAGAAAACAACCCCGCAAAAGTCCCCAACAATATTATAGTTTTATGCAAATGAACCATTAACACATGATTTACTAAACATATTTATCGGATTTAGTTGGTAATTCTTGATAAACACATTTTCCTCTGTTACAATATATTTCATAGTTAATTTGTTGGTTTAATCAATGTAAATATTTCTTGTTCTAGCCATATTTATAAATATATATGTTGACAAAGAGAAACTCATATCTACTACAGAATCAGAGTTTTTACTATGATATGAGAATGACACGACGTGAGATCTTAAAAAGGTCTAATATCATATACCGTTAGAGGAAGATTCTGAAACGGTAACCACAGTCCGTTTTCTACTAGAGGAATCATTTGAATTTATTCGTATATATTTTAAATTAAATATGTGAAACTTCTTGATTATGATGGAACTCTGCTGCAGTGTGAAATAACTGGCGTGGGCCCTCTGCCGTTTATACCTGAAAACTCTGTCACAAGATCTTCGAGGTCTACCATTCAATGAGCCACCCATCTGGCGAAGCATCAGTGGAAATTCTATCCAGAACGTATTTTGGCTTGGCATGCGGCGAGATGTCAAGAAGTGGTCAAAACAATGTCTAGAATGACAGAAATGCAAAGTGACGATTTACTCCAAAACGGCGCCACAAGTCATTCAAGTGCCCAAAGTCCGGTTTACGCACATACACGTTGATCTGGTAACCTTACCTGCCGTGAACAATATGCGATATCTACTGTCAATACGGGATCGCACCACTCGATGGTATGAGGCCATACCACTGCCAGACATGAAGCAAGAAACTGTCAGTTATGCTTTAGAGCTCAATTGGTTCGCTCGGTTTGGTGCTCCAGCTGAAGTGACAACCGATCGTGGCGCACAGTTCATCGGCGAAGAGTTCGCTGCCCTACTGAAATACTATGGTGTCAAACACTTCGTGACGGCGGCTCGCAATCCTGGAGCAAATGGTTTCGTCGAAAGGCCACGCCGGGAACTGAAAGCTGCGCTCAAGGCCAGCCCAGAAGAAAATTGGCTTGCGGCTTTACCGAATGTACTCCTATCAATGCGTACTAGACATCGTGAGCCGATCAAATGTAGTTCCGCTGAAATGGAATTTGGCGAATGTCTACAGCTGCCTGGCGAACTAGTCCGATCACGTTCTGAAACTGCAATAAAGATGAACGATCCGGCATTTCTGTTTCCACTTCGCAGTTTTCTACAATATAACGTTCAGAATCGGTCGATCTGTTCTACACGTCAGCAACGTGGTCCAATTTATAAACGTAAAGATTTTGATAGCTGCACATGGTTCCTCGTCAACAACGATATGGATAACAGGATTCTAGCCAAACCGAAGCGCGGTTCTTATCGTGTGTTAGATCGACGTCAGAATTACATCATTTTGGAGATTAATGGCAAAGCTGAAGCTGTCACCAAACACAGACTATCCCCGGCCGACGTTGATCCAAATGACCCGCTGTTCCGCGATGTTGACCTATTAGGCGGTGAAGAAACGATAACTTCACCTCCAGACAGTTTTGCTGACTATGGACTGACGCGGGACATCTCATCAACAACCAAGCAAACTGAGGCCGTCACGCCGCCGCGAGATATAGAGGAACAATAATCAGTGTTGACGGAGCCAACATTAGTTGTTACTTGGTACGGCAGAGCAATAACACCTCCTGTAAGGTTAGCCCCCCACATTGTGTACTAATTTTCATTGTCGGGAGGGTGTATGTAACACGCAGCTCCGCGTTACAACCCAACGATGTTAAATTTTGACAAATATGGTGCTCTTTAAGATCAAATAATCTAACTCTGTTTTTACACAATATTTCTCTTAACTGTGATTTTAGAAACAATCTCTGATAGTTTCAAGCAGTTTTAATTGAGATTTCTTGAACTGCAATTTTAATTGTAATTAATAGGGTTTTGTTTATTAAATATAAACACCCAGGCGCAATACGCAGGGAACATGCGGTGGATTATAGTGTCATAGTGGAATTATTTACTTCGTTGGATTATTCGCAGTTTATATAAATGATTTATTGTTCGTATCTAATGCTACGTATCCGAATTTCAGAGTACAATGGATTATTAAAATTAAATATGTTAAAACTTAGCAAACAGTGGATTAATTATTTGTGAAGTTTTTTCATTGAAGTTTTTACACGATTTTAGTCTATCCATCATCAGTGCCATCTTTTACCAATAACTTTATTTATATCATCATATATTTTCAATCGGTTACATGTATTCATCACAATTCAGACATTTGTGAAATAAAAATTGCTTGTGTATAAGACATTCAACCTTGTTAACAGTATTTCGCTCTGTTGCCGTCTAGAGCACAGACAATTTTGTTTAACTGTGTCTTGTGTATAAGACATTCAATTGTGTTAACAGTATTTTGTTTTGTTGCCGTCTAGAGCACGGTCAGTTTGGATTAACTACGAATTTCCATTCAACATTGTGTACAATACATATGTGATCATTCGAATTAGCCTTCTCACATCACCCATCGGGAAAAGGCCGGGGATTGATCATAAGCACGGATCTCAACAGCAACTACCAGTTCTATGTAGGTAGATAGTAACCCCGCAAAAGGCCCCTACACTACTATACGTGAATATATATATATATATAATGAGGAAGAAAAAACATTAATTACAAAGTGGATAATGGCCAATTATTTCGATATTACCAAACGTTGCTTTATAATCTTTCATTTATATACATTCTGGGTTTTCATTTGATTATGTGGGTGCTAACAAATCTGACTCGGTTTTACTTCTATATCTCTTTTCTGCTGATTGGTAAGTGTGTATACGTTTTTGTCTGTATTTGCGCTTGTTTGCATGTAAAAGTCTTTCGCGTTGTATTGCAAAATGATTTCTGATATCTGTGATTATTGGCTTGTGAGTTAAACAACTGTTCGCATTTTTTACATTTACGTACACGAGTGCTATTTTTCCAAGTGTAGTCTTTCGTTTCGCCGATTTGCGCAATTTCGTTTTCTTCACTTGGTAACAGAGCAGATGCAGATTGCAGTGTTGGCCGCTCATATTGTTTCGAAATTTCTGTCACCGTATGTGCATCTGTTTTTTCCTCTTCAGTTTGTTGTCAATCCGATTGAATGTTTGTTGAATCTGGTCAAGGGCGTGTTCGGTCTTGCCTGGATACTAGTAAATTGTTGTTGAATTTTGTTATTCTTGGCCAGTCGAATGGAATTTAATGTTGATGCATCTTTTGAATATTTAGTCCAGGTGTTTAGAGTTTTTTATAAAGGGCTTCATAATTATATAATAATTTTTCTTATTTTGCTTCATGTAGGATTGAGAAATTGGTCAAATTGACTGGGTGCTCCATTTACCATATCCGATCGGAAATAGCTGATTTTCTTGACGGTGCCAAGTCTTTGTTAATCAATTTCTGTGATAAATGTTGCTGAATTCTTTTTATTAATTGCTTCTTCTTGCGTACAATGTATGTGCTACTACACATACATGAAAATTTGCGGCTTATAAATGATTTGGAGTAATTTGGCAATTGATCTTTGGCCTCCAATTTCATGATTCTCTCTGTGCTAAATGGGATATTAACTTTAACACTGAGAAAATTCTCTTTAGTTATTCGATTCAGCCGCCATGCAATTATTGAAGTTGGTACGTCGCCTTTAAATGGTAAGTTTATGAAAACGTGGTTGACGTTATTATCTCTAATGCGTATCTGTCGTAGTCTGATGTTGACATCAATGAACCGCTATGTGTAGTTGTTCGTTAGTAAAAAATTCTTCAGGTAGTCCAGAGCAGATCTTCCTGATTCTGTTTGCTAGGTTGTTGACTAAGTTTCTTTTATGGGATTTTGGCACATTGTTGTTGTAATGAATGTATTTCCCGGTGAAAGTGGATGTCCTATGTGTAGCCAGAGTCAAATCCCCATTTTTTCTCGAGTGAGTTTAATGTCAAGGAAGGGAAAACTATTGTCTTTCTCCACCTCGAGAGTGAATTTGATGTCTGGATCGGCTCCTTTTACCTGTTTGATGATTTCTGATGGATCTGTTGTTTCTAGGATAAACAACTATATATCATCTATATACATTTTTTAGAGTGGGCACTGGTCAATTATACATTTTAGGCTCGTTTTTTCAAGATGACATATGTATACATCTGCCAGGAGGGGTGCAATGCAGCTCCTCATAGCTACACCATTGATCTGACGGTAGTATATCCCTTCACATGTAAATTGCATGTTTTTGTACATGCTAATATGAGGTCTTTGGTGTAATTAGTGTCTATAAAGAAATCATAAAACTCATTTTTAATCAGTTTACACAAGATCCCCGTTGTCATATCTAGTGGTATGTTTGTAAATAAGGATAAGATATCAAGCGAGACCATTTTATTCTGTAGATTGTTCTTCCCCTTCAGTTCATCTGCTAGCTCGAATGAGACCTTGATAGTGTTTGCGTTTATGATTTTTCATATTGGTTGAGTATTGTGCAGAGAAACTTGGCTGGTTTATGTTGCGGGGCGTTGATCGTTGACATAATGCGCCGCATCGATGGAGCTCCTTAGACTGTCACGGCTTTACGAGTTTTAGTTTTTCCGTACAATTTTGCGGTGTTTGTTCCGACGCGTTTTGCCTTTTGGATGTCTCCTTTGAATATTGATTTAATATCGGAATCACTCATCGATGATAAGAAATGTTTTTCCATCTTTTTCAGAATTCCATTTATTCTCGATCGATATTTGATGAATCACCTTTCTGTTTGATGTCTTGTTTGAATTTCGATTGTTCATTTATAATCTCGTTCATGGACCATCTATAAGCGTCGTTTCAAGTATAAAAACACCTGAACCTTTGTCGGGTGTGGCAAGCCGTATGGATTTGTCTGATTGTAGTTTTCGTAATTCTTCTATGTGCATTTTTGAGACAATTTTTCTACCTTTGAATTCCTTCTTGTATATTTCTAGTGCGCTAACTATCTCGGCTTTTAGACCTTATCTATTGAATACATGTGAGGCAGTGTCTTTTGGATAAGTCGTCGTAGAAATTTTCCGTTCCAGCCTGAATGTCAATAATGTTGCGTTCTCTTAGGTTTCACTTCATTATGCAGAATATTGTTCCTAAGAAGAAAAATTCTTTATGGTTTTTTTGACAAGATCACTTTTGAATAATTGTGAATAAATGAGTCTGGGTTTGTAGGAAATTTGTCCGTTTTCTTCGTGAGGTTCTTAGTTTCTTTGTCAGCAGTTATTTTCATCAACGTTTCTTCCTTTTAAAAGCAGTGTATTCGCTGTCGTCAAGTCTTGCAATTTGACAACCCAGTGATTGAATGATTCTCTCAGCATCTTGGTTGTCCTCGATGGCATTAAGCAATAAGCGGCTTATAAGTTTACTCGTTGGTTTTTGGTTATTTCTCCTGCACTGCATTAGGAATCATTTTGGCACATCAAATTATTACAAACACGACTTGAAGAATTTAGTTCTTTCCAGAAGTTTGGCACTAACATACATAGGAAATACACTTTCACCGGGAAATACTTTCAGTACAAGAGCAGTTTGCCAAAATCCCACAAAAGAAACTTCGTCGACAACCTAGCAAACAGAATCAGAAAGAACTGCTCCAAACACAGGATAGAGAAAGAACTGGGCTACCTGAGTAATATTTTGCTAATGAACGACTACCCAAAGCAGTTCATTGATATCAACATCAGAACACAACAGATTCGCATTAGAAAGGATAATGTCGAGCAGTTTTCCTTAAATTACCATTTAAAGGCGACGAAACAGTTTCGTTAATTTCACGGCGGCTGAGTTGAATAACTGAGGAGAATTTTCCCAGTGTTATAGTTAATATCCCATTTAGCACACAGAGGATCATGAAGTTGGATGCAAAATATCAATTGCCAATTCTCTCCAAATCATGCATAGTCTACAAATTCTCATGTATGTGCGGTAGCACATATATTGTACGCAAGAAGAAGCAATTAATAAAACGAATTCAGCAACATTTACCACAAAAATTGATTAACAAAGACTTGGAACCGTCAAGAAAATCAGCTATTTCCGATCAGATATGGTAAATGGAGCACCCAGTCAATTTGACCAATTTCTCAATCCTACATGAAGCAAAATAAGAAAAATTATTGTATAATTATGAAACCCTTTATATAAAACTCGAAACACCTGGACTAAATATTCAAAAGTTTCATCAACATGATATTCTAATCAACTGGCCACGAATAACAAAATTCAACAACAATTTACTTTTATCCAGGCAAGACCGAACACGCCCTCGACCAGATTCACCAAACATTCAATCGATTGACAACAAACTGAAAAGGAAAAAACGGATGCACATACGGTGATAGAAATTTTGAAACTATATGAGCGGTCAATTCTGCAATCTGCACCTGCTCTGTTCCAAAGTGAAGAATACAAAATTGCTCGTTACGGTGAAACGAAAGATTACACTCGAAAAAATAGCATTAGTGCACGTAACAGCTAACAATGCGAAAAGTTGGTTAACATTCAAGCCAATAATGAACAGATCTCAAATATTTCTTTGCAATACAACTAGAGAGACGTTTATATGCACACGGGCGCACACACAGACAAAAACGCATACACACTTATCAATTAGCCAAAATGAGATATTGTAAAGGCCCTTAGGTCACTACCATAAGGGGGTCTCTTGGATGCCAGGCCCGGAAAATCCATATATGCGGAATGATCATCTATCTTGGAACACTTAAGTTCCTCTGAACTATCTCTTAAGCTACAATCCTTAAGTCCGCTAGCCAACTGCTCTGTATCCTCAGTATTTAATAAACCAGACATGATATTATTAAATATTATATTAATTAAGTAAGCTTACCCGGATACACTGATGTCCACAAATTTACTGAACTGGAAAGAATGAGACCTTGAAACAAATATTCACTTAAATTACCCAAAGCAAACTTGTGGTTCCTTTCGCTGATAATTAAAAACAACAAAATGACGAGAAGATTACAAATTTTTATTCACAAAGTAATCGGTGATGGAACCACGCAGTGTCCCGCTTATGCAATTCAGAAACTCAGATCAAAACTCTCTCATTTTCTTTTCACAAGACAAGTTCAAAACTTCGACAATTTGAACAAAAGAACTTTCAAAAAATTTTACAATATTTGTCAAAAATTACAATATTGTTTTACGAAACCAGCGATAACATCAAATGTTCAAAAATAAAAATTGATTTATTTTTATATGAGAGGTTAATTTCTGTCCGATAATTAATTTAACCTCTACAATATAGAAGTGAAACGAGTCAGTTTTGTTTCCACCCACATAATTAAATGAAAACCCAAAATGTATATAAATGAAAGATTGTAGAGCGAAGTTTAGCAATTTAGAAATAATTTGCCATTAATCACTTTATTATTAATATTTTTTCTTCCTAATCAGAAATATACTTTGTAATATTCGATGGCAAAGGACATAATAAAGAATATATATGTAATAATGAAATTGTATTATAAAAACTGCTTGAATCAGGAAAATCACAAAATTTTCACTGTTTAACTGGCACGACAGCCAATTATAAAGCCAAAGTTAATGTGTTGTTCAACATAACATTCGCGTTTAGTGTAATTATTACTATTGGTGACCATGAAAGGACTAGGGAAATATTTACCTGTTAATGGGGTAGTAATTGTAAGTATCACAACAGCGATGGATATCTTCAAGTCCTGGAACCTTACCATATGTGCCCAGGTCGTAGGTTAGTGATCTGAAATGATATATATAAACGGAACGAATAGAAGTAGCAGGATGTGACAATTTCTGAGTTAAAGACTTGATGAATTTTGCTGATGATCTCCAAAAACACCAAGAAGGCTGGCAAGCCGAAGAAACTTGTTTAATAGGCTAAGCTGTATCATTGAATTGATTTTCATTAACAAGAATTTGGCGCAAAGACAGCAAACTGTGCTAGTGAAACATTGTATGTGAAAACGCAAAAAATACTGCAGACGCAGAAAATAAACGAGGCGCAAGACGATAGAGTATACATGTAGTGAGCAAGTTACGGTGTGCTGTGTTGGAAATGCCTTGCGCTTAGAAATTTGTAAGTTTCACGAAATTATTAATGCTCGCATCAAATTGCGTATTTCAATGGAATTAACAGGCACGTCGACAATAATATATTTTTTACAAAGACCTAGCGAATAATCCAAGGGTAAAAAGTAAAATGTTAAATTATTTTCATATGTGTTGCTATTGCCTTTCAAATTAACTCTGTGAAGGAAGATAAATCCTCCGCCACAATTAAAGTAACATGAGCTGATAAATTTAAACCACCTTGGCTGATTGAAACGAATTTTATTTAAAAAGAATTATTTTCTTTTATTTTCCTGAACTTTCTTTGTTTAAATACTTGACTTTGAATTGTGCGCCATTTCCAGTTTTCGAGAGTCACGGTCCTCCAGTGGTTGTATCTTCCTTTGGTCTGCTGCAATTATCACATTTTCTTCAATAAAAACTGATCAACTTAAACAATATATATCTGCTTATACTGTCTTGTATTTTTATTGATGCACGCATAGAAGGGGCGTTCTGGAACATGTTATTTAATAATTCTGTTGTTCACGTATATCTCCTTCCAGATTATTTGTTTGGGTGTTTTGTACGAGACAGGTTTCACATCCCGATTTGCCTAACATTAAGTGTCATTTTAATAATTAAACTTCACAGATATTGATGCTGATCTTAAATTTGAGGACACTAGCACGTTAGTGCAAGATATTGCAGGTTTGAATTAAGCAGATGCGAATGAAAATATAAGCTTATCAGATTCTACTGTAAATTTTAGGACTACAGGCGATCTAGCATCTATGAGGTTCTCAGACACGAATAGGTTAGGAGTCTCTACAACTCTAATTTTGCAAAATGTTACACTCGAATTATACCTTAAATTTTCCTATTTTTGATGAAGAATCTATCACACTTTACAGCCGAAATTTCTGATGCTGATAAAATGTACAGTACAACTAATTGCACATGTTTAAGTGATGTGATATTTTTTGTATTGTACATTTTCCAATTTTACTATTTGATGGAACATGTGTGGTTTGAATCCAAATAAAGATATTCTATTCCATTCTATTCTAATGGAAACACTTTTAGAATAGAATAGAATATAATATCTTTATTTGGATTCAAACCACACATTTTCCATCAAATAATAAAATTGGAAAATGTACAATATAAAAAAAGTTATCACATCACATAAAAATGTGCAATTAGTCTCATGTAGATAAGTATATCTCACTAGTTGTACTGTACAATATATCAATATCAGAAAGTTCGGCTGTAAGGAATAATAGATACATCATCAAAATAGGAAAAAATTGAGGTATAATTCGAGTGTAACATTATGCAAAAAAATTGAGAACCATGACAAGCGATTGATTGAATGTATTGTTGACTAACATGATGATATAATGCACAACATTTCAATTTTAATACTACAAAACTTGGAAATAAAAATCTCAAGAAATTCTGTTTACGATAACAATTATCCTTGTCTTTTATTCAACCATGAGAAAGTATTATCATAATCAGAATAAAAAATATCAGCAGGATTGTAGACTTCTTCAAGTTCAGTAGATAAAAATTTAAAAGACATCTTAGATGGAGGCATTTCTCTAAGCCCCTTTGGCAATTGGTTATAAATTTTGTAGATTTTCGAAAAAGAGAATAACTTGCTCGCAACATTCCCCACCAAAGGAGGAGATATTGCCAAATGTCCAGATCTAGTTCCAACTTCATGACTCTTTCTTATCGGATTCATATAGGCACCAGTCCACTGGTTAAAATGGAAAACATTTATGAAATAGCACATCCTCCGAAACCACAAAGTTTTCATTGATACAAACTGTAATCTAGAGGCGTATATAGTGCAGGAGATAGGACTAATTTTTTTTCACAACTTTTTTTTGTACAGCTTCTATCTTATTGGACAAACCCTTTTTAATGGATTCCAAGTAGCGACAGCATATTCTAGTATCGGTCTAATCCATATAATATACATTTTTAGTTTAATGTCATTCGATAAGATATTTCGATTTATTAGTGCCCATCTTTTCTTGGCACTACCTACTATACTTTCAATATGTCTCTCAGCAGAAGCTGTACATTGAATAGTTATGCGTAAATCCTTTATTTCTTGCATAAGTTTAATCTCAAACACATCATTAATCACAGCATCATGAAAATAAACATAATGAAAGTTTGTTCTGTTACCTATTTTTAAATGTCTTGTCTTTTTATTGTTTATTCTCAGCCCTAGTGTAATCAAATATCTACTCAAATCATACAAATCTAATGTCACATTATTTTTAGAGAATTCGACATTTTTTGGATCAATTGGAAAGATTATTTTTAAATCATCAACTAATTTGCAAACTCGACCGCTTAGGTTCTTAGTTTCCAAATGTGCAAATACGATTTTAAATAAAATTGGCCCCAAACTTGATCCCTGTGGAATTCCACCTGTTACTCTTTTCGATTTTGATATCAAATCGTTTACTTGAATACTCATTCCTTGATTATATAAATAGTATTTAAGTAATCTAAAAATATTCGGATCAATATTCAATAAATTAATCGCATTCGAAATAGCATCAAAAGATATAGAGTCAAAAGCTTTTGAGATATCTATAAATACAATTAATGCATCTAACTTATTCTCATCTAATGTAATTACATGTTTCCACATAGAAAGCATATTAGTAATTGTCGATCTATCTTTCGTAAAGCCATGTTGACATAAATCAAAATCAGCCGGCAACATACATTCTAAATGATCTAGTATCAATCGTTCTATTATCTTAAAAAACGAAGGGATAATAGAGATTAATCTATAATCACTGGCGCACGTTGGCTTACTTACTTTTGGCAACGGTTTAGCTACTATCGTTAGCATATCGATTGGTAATTTCCCATTCTTCAAAATTCTATTTATAAAGTTGCAGAGCGCATTCGTAAAAGTTAAAGGTAATTGAAGCAGGTTATCAATCGAAATACCAAGGTGATCTTTTTGTTTTTTTTATTTGATTTTTAACATTAATTTTATCAATTCATCACTGTCAATAACAAGTCCTGGTTCCTGGTCTCCCAAAGGATCAGGTAGTTCCATGAAATTTCTTTCATTCTGTGGATTACATATCAAATTGCCAAATACTTCATCCAATTCACAGAAAAATTCATACTCAGTTTTATCCACAGGTAATATAAGCTTTAACTTTTCCTTATATTTACTGTAATCTGTAAGGAGTTTGTATCCTAGTCTAGGATTACTCTTCATTTTGGCCAAAATAATTCGTTCTGATCTTTGACGAATTATCAGCAGTGATGAATTAATTTCGTTATCAATCAAATTTAACCTCATTTGTTTAATACTCTTGATAACACTACACTTTATTATATTATCTCGTTTAATTCTTAGTTTACATAATTTCCTATTGATTCGTTTCGGTATAATGTCCGTAAACGTAGATGCCTGAAATAAAATAGATAATTACGATGAAACAGAAGAAACAAATTCGTCAGTGTTCAATATATAAAAACTTTCATAATCAATCAGTGTGCTTAATTGATAGCACTCATAGGTCGGTCAAATCTTGAAATTCCTTCATCTTCAGATGATGTAATTTTTGGCCTCAATTGATGGGTTCTCACTTGTCCCTTCTTCTTTAAGCCTACAATTAGCTGATTGTCTGAATATGACGGTGGATCAAGATTTTCCATTGTTCCTTGTCCAATATTTCGAGAGCTCATTTCCAGTCTCATCTTCAGGGTTGACACAATACGCACAGGAGTAAAACACAACTTGTGACAAATGTCATATGACGTTGGATCAAGATTTTCCATTGTTCCTTGTACAATATTTCG
This sequence comes from Eudiplozoon nipponicum, assembly GCA_029291075.1. NCBI lineage: Eukaryota > Metazoa > Platyhelminthes > Monogenea > Mazocraeidea > Diplozoidae > Eudiplozoon > Eudiplozoon nipponicum. Next base: position 233,678 of record JAQBSW010000076.1, on the reverse strand, counting down.
AGACCTCATTTCCAGTCTCATCTTCAGGACAGCACTGAGCAAATAAATACATCTTTTAAAGTGTGCTTAATTCTCTAAGAAGATTCCAGTTAATTCTGGAACATTGCACGTGTGCATTTTCAAAATTAAGTTTCTGTTTTTTGCTACTCAAGATGTTCTATTGTAAAATAATTTGTTTGTAATCCAATTCTTTGAAATAGTTAACAACTTCATAACTGTGTGATTTCACCGTTTCAATTTCTAAGTATACATGATCTAAGCATTGCGAACCTCTAGTTGATTCATTTATAATCTGCTTGAGATCATGATTAGAAAAAAAATTGATTATTTCAGTCATGTAACTTATTAAAATCACCTATCACTACATTATAGCCATGACAGTCAAAAATAGATAGAAAAGAATTGGTAAATGTTTGATCATCATATAAAGTAGCATACGGCGTTCTGTAAACCGCGGTTAAGAGCAGATCATCAATTTGTATAGATAAAAAATCAATGATAGCATTATCTTCACTAGTATGTAAAATTTTCGCATTTAATACAGATTTACTATAAATGAGTACTCCTCCACCTCTTTTATCCAGCGATCTGTCTTTTCTGAATAAAGAATAGTGAGGAATATCAAATTCTTTGCTTTAAATATCCTTGTTAAGCCAAGTTTGAGATAATATTATAAAATCAAATTCGTTACTTATTATAAAATTGCGCTATTTAGGGCCAAACAAATATTTATCTTATAACGCGGTGTAAGTTTATTGATCTTTATACTGCGGTAATTGAAACTTTGATATTATATTAGTGCCATTATATTTCCAAGTTTGTTGTTTTATTATTTCAATACAGGAAATCCCCGTAGGAATTTCTTTTTGCGAAAAATGATTTCCAATGTTTTTACATATGCGCTTTGAATACTGCACATAATTTCGTTGCATTCAATTTAATTCGGTTTCTTTAGAACTGTGATAACACTTTCATCTTCTTTGATAATAGAATAAATATATTCAGTATAAATGGAGGATGATTTTGAATGGGAGTTATCTAAAGAAAATATTGCTCCCAGACAGCGAGGCAGGACTTCTTGTCTCGTCAATTCAGTTTTGAAATATAGACACACAAATGAATTTAGAAAGCAGTGTAGCCTTATAAAACAGTAAGTTTAACAGCCATATTATTTGAGAAAATTTGAAAAAGCCATTCAATTATGTATGAAGGAGCCAGAAAAATGCCTATTTATTTATTTGAGGTATGTTTATGGAGCTTATGTTCGATTTTTAAATATTATTTTGGCTTTTTTCGATCGAAACATTTTAGATAGTGAAACCTCGTTTTCCTTTATCATTAAATTTAGACCTATATGAAATACGTATATTATAATGATATACTTTAGCTCAATTTTATCAAAAGATGTACTGAGTGAATAAAACGACTGAATTTTGTATAATTATAACGTCAATACAGAAATATACTGTTTAACTAGCTTCAACTAGAACAAATGGCTAGATGGCCTTTGTGGGCAAATAAAAGTTAGCTACTTAAAATACAAAACTAGTCCGCATAATGCAAACGAAATCAAGTGATATTGCCAAGGAATAACCTTTTTTGTTTTCAAAATGCTTCATAATGTATATGTATAACAATCACCAAACGATGTAGGAGGGTGGTCACACACCTTGCTTTATTTCAAATCTGGGAATCCTAAAGGTTCTTATTGTTTGCTCCATATATGCGTATTTATAGTCATTTTATGGAAAGCGTGACACCGATCTTATTTTCCATCACATGCATATATATGGTCGATGTGCGGTAATTTTTATAAACATGCCACAAGTCAAATCCTATTTAACATTAGTTTGGCATGGGTTAAAAACAACATTTTAAACTATGCAAGAAAAACTTATTGGTCGTCATACAACATTAACAATGTCGTATCTGTATTGGTTATTAATCCATTAATCATACAATTATAAAATGAACACAATCATTAATTAATGAATTATACATTAAATTATGCTGAAATGTAAATTTTTATTACAAGTAAAGTTAGAAAATACCGAAGTACACAAATCTTTCGTGCAGTGAGTTTCAAAAGAGCCTATCCTAAAAATGTGGTATTATTCAATACTATCAACTGCATCATGTTTTCCGCTGGTCTTAGATTTTTTCCCATAAATGTGTCTTGGTTAGTAAGTTAGTGAATCATATCATAATTCTTTGTGGCATAAAGTATGCTTAACCTTGGACTTGATAGTTTGTGAAATAGATGAGCGATTCCAGACGTGTTTTCAAAATTTGTAAAAGGCGGCTGCAGCGAGACTTACGCCTGAAAATCTAAACTGAAGTCGATCACTAAAGTTCATTGATAAATGTAATACTATGTGATTGGCAGCATTGTGCCATTTAACACGATATTAGGCTTTTGATCGAGATCAGCAGTGGTGACCATCTTTGTTGCTTTAGACTATATAATGTAATAGATAGACACTTCTTGTACACAATGAATAGCTCTTTGTAACTTACCTTTCTTTTCTATTATCAAAAATCAGCGTCAGTATATTTGACATCAATTAACCACATAGCAAAGACTGTTGAAAACATGATTAGACGCACCTTAATCGAGTACCGAATCCAATCAAGAACGATTAAGAAAGATACCTAATTGTGCGAATTTAGGCCCGTAGTCATAGAAATTTTCGACCTGACGACCGGTGATTACTAGGTAGTCAGTCTGGGAACAGTAACATGAACCTTGCCTAGTTTAATGGGCTACAACCACTGTTCCCTTTCACATGAAGCCTCGTGTTTGGTTTAACTACGTAGTCACTGTTCGTGTTAAATGATTAGTGGCGGACGCGAATGAGAGGTTTTGGTTGTCGAACGAAATTTGGGCCACTGGCATCTGGGCAGATTATGCTAATCAATCTCGGTTGGCAGACTAACTAAAAAATGTCGTCTTTTCTCCTGACTTGTGCGTGGTGTTTAGGTGAAATCAGCCTAGTGTAGACGCCATATCCGATTCTTACTCATTTCTTTCTCTCATCTCTCCTCACTCTACCAATAAAGTTCGCTTAGATGTTATGCATACGGTGCATGATGATTGTATCATTGCATCCAATATCGAGTTGCCAAATATTGGAAATAGTTCAAATAAGCAACCATGAATTAAAATTGAGTTCTGTTTTAACGCCAGTGCATTTAATGTGCGAATATTGAAACAAACTGGACGAGAAGCCTTTGCACGCACTTAAGTACACATACAAAATTCTATGTCGTAAACCTTAATCAACGTTGCCTTTTCGCTTTATCTGTAAATCTTCCCACCGATTGAAGCACAGACTCTTTTTACTCCAACCGAAGATCTGTACATTGTAGAGCAAGAAATTCATATATTTTCCTCTTTATGAGTGACATAAATGTAACACAGAATTTCATTTAGGTGGAAGTTATCCTTTACGCTGTGTGCAATGATAATGGGGAATGATTGTTGAGTAGCTTCACGGAACAAATATTACACTTATGTGGCACAAACTTCAAACATAGTGTAAGGCGTTACGCCACGTGGCGTCCTGCAGCCCCCGGGCAACGGTAGACTCACATTCGTCATGTAACAAGACAACTCTGACCGTGCACTTATCAGTTGTACATTTGTTCGCAAGTTTTTCGGAAATTTAAATAAGAAAAAAATCAAATAAATGTAAGCAAGCTCGAACAACCGTCTCTTCGACAACTATATGAAGATATTCTGAATTTAAAGTTGACGGATCTTGATGGCGAAAGTTCGAATTTACTTTGGATTAAGTTAAGCTGCACTATGGTAGGCTGCCGTAGACATTATCATTCGGTTTCTGGAAAATCTATGGAGATTCTCGAATCTATGCACCAAACTACAGCCAGCTCATCTTATAGTACTCGTAGAGATGCAAGATGCCAACTTTAGCGTCGTCTAAATGTAGATCTCGAATCCTTTATGACCAGAATGGCATTTGTCCTGTTCCCGTGCGATACAGATAGGATCGCTTTCCACTTTATCCTTAGAACTCTGGTTTGGGAACACGGTTTATTAAAATCCATATCATTAAATAAATAGGCTTACCATACACTAATTAACGTCTGATTGATGGTTTCAATTTGGCATTGTCTTTAATTACTCTTTGACGAGTGCGCAGCCTTATTGACCATCGGACATCCCCCCTCCCGAAAACATTGATTCAATTACATTTTCAGAAAAACTAATTGTGGAATACTTCAGAATACCGGAACCATCAATCAATGCAAAAGACAAGCTATGCACCTGGAAATGTAAAGTAATTAAGATGTTATTGACCTATGAGTGCTGGAAATTGTAAATTATTTGTCTGGACTAATCAAATGCGTATAGGAATACGTGCGAAAAATTAAATTTAGGATAAAGCATACAACAGCTTGGTTTTATAGGCACGCTAATTAGTCAGATCTTGTTCGTCATTCATTGAAAACCGGCCAGGATGTTAACTTAAAATGATGTAAGCAGATCGTGCGTTGCCAACGTAGATGCTTAACTAATTCATGTAGAATATCGATTATACTTATTTCTAGAAAGAAAGTAAGTAATGCTGCCTCGGTTGTAAAATATTTAGACTCAACTCTTAATACAGTAATGAAAAATGGTATAAAATGGTATCTTTGAAATAAAACTAGAATATGTTATAAGTATACGCCATAGAATTATTGATTAATAAGTTTATTTGCTAGTTTATCCAACTGTGTTCAGATATTTTTACCTTGCGTTCATAATTGTCTAATATTAAGGAGTATCCTTTTAGTATTCCTATTACATTTTTCTTTCTTGATTTTCATAAAGTTTCTTTATTCTTCTATTTTTTGCCTTTCATGGTATTTTTACTATTTTTTGTTATAAATTAACTAACTTTTATTAAGCAAATTTTGATTCAATTTATTATTGAAATAGTACATAGTTTCCTTAACTTTTGTATTTTGCTGTAATTCTTTCTCTATCTTATCGGTCTTTGTCTGTTTCTGCTTTTTGATAAGTCCTAATTAAATGTTATTAACACATAACCTTGTGAAAAGTTCTACAGTATGACATAATCTTCATTTTCTATTTATTGGGTTGAGTTCATCTAATTAATCGGTTTATATCGAGTACTAGTCCTGTTCACATTTGAGTGTTTTCTCTTAGTAGACATGACAATTTTATTGGCTTTGGTGCCAATTTACTTGTCTGCAACCAATACGCCAAACTGATGTTAATTTTGATTTAACATAGTATTTGCATAAGTTGATAAATTATCACTCACTTGTGAAAAGCGTATTAAATGTAGTCAATACACAGCATGCTATACCAATCATGTTTGTTCAGATTCGATATGTGTACGCATATAATTTGACACAGTTATTGAAATACGCTCTGATAATTGAACACCTAAATTTAAATTAACATATTTATGTATCCATTAATAAATTTCTTAATTAATTACACGGTGGGCTTTGAGAAAGCCTATACCAATGAGGCAGAATAAACCAAGCTTTTCCGTTTAGTTCTGTTTGTCAGTAGAATCTAACAGATTTTCGCCTATCAATGTTTCCCTTGGTTTATGCTTCATAATACGACTTTCAGTAGTATAAAACAAACACTGTACTTCTTTAACCAGAAAAACTACACTGCATCGTTCGATGCAAATCATCATATTTGTCTAAGGCATGGAATTCGTGTTATTAGAGAAACTATTTGTGTATTTAACTGTAAATGATTGGCTTTAAAATGTTTAAATAACTACCTTAACGAGAATGGAAGCTCCTAGAGCAATGGGCTTCAACAGGGCCTGTGCCTAAGAGGCATTTTAACTGGATATTTCTAGTGTGTTTATTTTTCTCTAGTATCTAATATGACATTAAAAATTTTTATGCAAGGTTTCGCATAGTCTTTTGAGAGGAGTAGTATAGCAAATAATATTGCACTGTATTAAAATGGTGCTATTCTTTTTAGAATCCGACCGTGCTTCAGGGGCCTCAGTAGCTTGGCTAGTAGGATGTGCAGAAAGGCCCCTTAGTTTGTCTTAGAAAAAGCAAACTGTACGTCGAAGAGTCGACTTGTGGTGCAAGTGGCTCGTAGATTTACTGATTCATAAGAGTCCACCTTTTGTGACCGTTGTCAAACTGAGCTACAACATCGATTCAGAAGGCTATTTTTGATGCTTAAACTGTAGTAACATCTTTTTCATGTTTCGTTCGCATGAAAATGTTTGTCCACTTCTCGATGAGAAAATTGGTTTGATTTTTCGAGAAATAAACTGAGCTTTTCAGATGTAGTTTTATACGTCGACAACAATCTCAATTTCTGAAATAGTTAGAGTGATTCACACAAAAGCAGTGATGAGAAGTAGTCAAATTATTAAAGAAAATAGACGTCATTGCCTTTAAAAATTCTAGGAGCCATTTAATAGCCTTTCAAATTGTCTGCCGTACCACCAACGTTGACATGCTAAACTTTCTATGTATGTTGAATTGTAATGTTTGAAGTGATGGTATTGTTTCGGTTTTAATTTCATTATCGATTCTGTCTCGTGCAACCTGTTATGGTGAGTTAAGTTTAATGATCGCGAACCGATTGTAATAGTTAGATTTCTCGAAGTTTGTTACAATCTATCATCGGCTTATATTCACACTAAAAATGATGTGTAATTGCTCTCACACTGCTTCATTGTGTGTTCTATGCAGCATTTTTTGATGTCACTGAAACAGTCGTCAGAATTAAGCTCAGAAGATGTGGCAGGCCTGATGACTTGCAATATTGATAATACTGTTCTAATGGTGGAACTAGAAGACTAGCTCCAGAGAGCCGTTAATTATTCGCAAAGAATGTCCATTCGGTACAGTCAGTAGCTAAACGTATCATCATTATGGACATTTTAAATCTGGAGCCTAATATCATGTTAAAGAGCGCCCTGTTGCCAATCGTTAATAATTTAGTTTAACTATGATCCCATGGCCCAAAATGGGTCGGCTTCTGCTGAGATTTCCATGTGCTGTTGCCTTTGTAAACTTGTGGATAACACTGAAATCGTTTGTCTTTTCACTTAGCGTCAAATCAAACATATTATCGGTCATCCTTTATGCTCCAGAGAATTAAGAAATGATTCACTATAGTTGCTAGTGTCTTACAAACTTTTTAAATCAATGTATTCCACCGGTTTGATTTAATCTGTCATCATCAGCACACCAGGAAGTGTTAAACATGGCTAAAATTTTCTTGGCCAACATTTCGATAAAGCTTCTCTTTGGTGTTCTATCACCGTCGGGCCTTATTGTTGAACTATTGGAGGCCAATTTCATGTTTCGCTTGCCAAACCACGAAGGCGACTCCGATGGATGACTTGAACCACATGAGTTGATAAGCCATATATATTGATCGGACACTTATTCGTCATATCGGCTACTTGGTCACGAAGCAAGTTTTGCTCAATAAACAAAGGACATCTTAGCGAAAATATTTGAGTCTAGCATAAAGCAAGGTCCAGTGCGTCCGTTTTTTATGTTGCTAAAATTCTAATTATGATAAGGATAGTTTCTGTTTTATTGAAGCGGTCGGCATTTTCTGCTTTGATGGTGCTTAAATAAGTCGTCCCGGAAAAAAAAACTGTTAGGCATTTGAAAGCCTTTGTACGGCGTAGTAGTGCCCGTGTGTCATTTACGATTAGCTTCGGCGTATATTCAACACCATTTTCAGTTATATATTTTATGTGATTCGCGGATTCTCTTGATAGCTTCTCAGAGCGATCTTCGATGTGGTTTATTTGCTTGCTGATCTGGGATATGCGGGAAATCCGTTGCTAATGAAAAGGTAAAACGATCTCTAGAATGAATTGTCCGTCCTCAAGAATTGTTCCGTTAATTATGTCAGATATTAAGGCCTCCAAAACTCATTATGGCTATACTTGTCATAATCTTAAGGAAGTATTCAGCAGCGTTCAGTTACCTGTCTAAAACTAAATTCTCTACCTAGGATCGCTTGTTACGTTTGCCAAATTTATTATCCTTGCTCCTGTGGCAATTATATAATCTGACTGAGAAATGATTTCTGAATGCCCGAAAGTATTTTACATATTTTATATCCGATTATAACTCACTTTGTCAATTATTTGTTTATGATAAAATAACGCATTAAGTTGGACGGAGTCTATCTAAGAAATTTACTTTTGCATCTTGCTCGTTAGTCTACTGAAAACGGTATGGTAGATTGACAAGGAATCTCGTATCCTGATAATTTTATCTTCGATAATTGATACTTCATTATGTTGATTTATTCGTTCATTATAACAAGGAATTTATATATGAAAAACTGCCAGAATATGACTAAAACAATGTTGAACAAATGTGGCCTTGTAAATTATGAAATACTAAACAAAAACTCTCTTGATCTCGAAGGCAGATCTACTGGATTTAAACCCTGGGTCATTTAGATCAGAGGCGTGCCACTCATCCACGCATCAATTATAATCAATACTTCTGCGTGTTCATTTAGGACTTAACGAATAAAGTAGATAAATTGCGCTTGTTATCTTAAGTTTTATTTAGTGAATTTCTGCATCATACATGAGTTGAGGACTGTATGCATTCGCTATCATCAGAACTTTATTATTTCAATGATTCATGTTAAAGCACATTAAAGACTTAAATTAGTTATTTACATACTTTCGCCGTTATTTAAAGTTAATTCCGATTGACTATTTAGGAATTTATTTGTTTAGATACATTGATTGGCAAGAAGAAGTCGATCTCACGAATGTTCGATCTGCAGCTCAAGAACAACTTTTATTGCGATGCCTAACGGCTTTACAAAATTATCCTCAACTTAAGAATAACCGTGGATATGTCGGTATCTGGATTAAGCTGGTAAGCATTTTTTTCTTCGTTTTGATTTGTATATCAATGACCAGTTTTAGAACCGTAAACTTAGCATCTATATGTGTTCTGCCTGTTTTGGTTATTAACTGTTTTCTATAGTTTCTGCGGTTTTCTTAACAAAATCACGTAAAAGTTTGAAATATTTACTTTAGCTTATACAAGTATACACTTACTAATATAATATCTACTGTGTGAATTGCCTATTGTCTTATACAATGCTATGTTTATACTGCTAAGTGTATATGTTATTTGGTTGGTGTTTATAAGAAGTTCGTAACCTGGATTTAAATAATTGTTATCGCCGCCCATGCCATCAATGATTGTTTAATGCTTACATATTATTCATATTGAAATCGGCAACATTTTTCTCATTTGGAAACCTCTGATTTGTTTATAAAATAGTTTCCGAAATGTAAAATGAGTCGAGGCTATGCATATACACATCATCATCATCAATATAACGTCATTGGACTATACAGATGGTGCTTGGACGCTGTTAGTTTCACTAACTTTTAATTTTCTCGGACCTGTTGCGCAAATAAGTTGGAACAAACAGCGACTAATGCTTGAAGCACACGCTTCTTCCTATTCTTCAGTCTTTCTGATCCAAAAGTTTTCGAGATCGCCTTTAAGATTGTTCTTAAGTTGGCGTCTTATATTGCGAAGAATATTATTATGAGCTGAGCCAGGTGAAATTTGGCGCCTTGTTTCGAGTATCTCCATAGATTTTACAGAGAGCCAATGATTATTTCTACGGGGGCCTGCAATGCCATATACCTGCATTGTGCATATTGGAACTCATCTTGAACCAAGGTAAATTCGGATTTTCGCCATCAAGACCAGTTAGCTTAGATTATAGAATATCTTCATATTTTTGTCGTAAGGACGGTTCGAGTTTGCCTACATCAATTTGGGGGCTTATTCATATTTATTTTCCCGGAAAATTTTAGTGCAAATCCACACCGGATAAGTGCGTGGCCCGAGTCGACATAATTGTTCCAAAAAGAACGACAATCCTGGATGCGACCAGGCCATCTATAGCTAATTGCTACATGATCTATTTGAGTCCACCATTGTCCGGGTGTTGAAGGTCGAAGCCAATCACGCGTAGATAGAGATGGTGCAACCAGTTCTGTAATACACTTAGGAACCTGTATTCTGGTTTCAGATACGCAAATATGGCGATTTCTAATTTTTCCAACGTACGTGCAAGAGCTTCTTGTTGTCCAAGTTGTTTTAATGTTCGCACATTAAATGCGCCTACGTGAAAACATGACCTAGGTTTAATGAATGATCGTCTACTAGAACCATTTTCGATATTTGACAACGTGCTATTGGTCTCAGTGATATGATCTACACCAACCTTATTCATAGTATCTAAAAGAGTGTCATTGTTAGATTGAGAAGAGGAAGGGGAAGGAAAGGAGGCAGAATCGGAGATAAAGTTGCCTGCAGCAGCCCGATTTCGCTTATCCACCCTGCGCGGCTCAGCAGATAATGCGATCCTTTTTATACTGCGCGACGGCCGATGCAGTATGTAATCATTGTAATTGGTATTTTTCATGGTTTATATTGAGATTTTCCTTCTAGATAGTCGGCCAACCAAGGTTGATGAGCAATATCCGCCAAGATGCTAGTGGCCAAGGTTGCCTTCAGCAGTTGAAACTTGCCATTCGCGTCTGACATGGTTGCTGTCATTGCGTCACTACACATTTAACAATAAAAGTTTCTGCGCAGTTAGACCAAACTAGAGGCTTCACATGAAACGGGATGATGGCTGTGTCCCTTTTTTTACCCAGCAAAGTTCATGCTACCATTCCCGAGTTGACTAGCTTGTGAACGAGTAACCGTAGCCTAACCGTAATGATATATTGGATGACCAAAGTAATCCATTTACTAGATAAGTTTTATTCATTTTGTGTAAACCTGTCAATTATGATTCGAAACTAAATTATGTCATCTAACGTACTACAGGACCATCTCTATATTTGTAAATATAAATGAATATCTAATATTATTTGACTCGTTTTGTTTAATGAAAAAATCAGACACCTTTTAATTATCGTAGAGCTGAAACTAGCATTTATTATCCATATAATCTGTATACGATGTATTTTGTGAAGTTTGATATTGAGAACTTTTATGGGCCAAGATTTTGTTACAAATATTGTTGATAATATTTAAAATAATTATGGAATTACATAATAGTCTCAGAGACCACTGTTTCGGTCTTATTTAATGTACATATCAGTAATCTCTAAAGCCGTTAATGGAATTTGCAAACGACGTGAGGCCCCAGCAGATATTTCCCATGAAAATTAAATGAGAATTTATTTAAATCATGGTTTCTATGCTGATATAAACAACAATCCCATGATATATAAACATATTCGTAATAAACTATATATTGTAAAATATAAACGGGTAATTCATCCAGTAGACAGGTTTAGTACTTATTGTGAACACTTCAAGTACTGTCCAGAATTTGCCGTGGACAGGGCTCAAATCTGAGCTCGTCTGCTTCAGTGTCTGTGACTCTAACCACTGAGCCACCTTTCTGCACGCTACAAACACCATTCAGTTATATACTAATTCATGTTTTTAAAAAGGTCGGAAGCCAATCTTCAGTCTTCCGTTTTTCTATGTTTTAGAGGTAATATTTCATTCTATATTTGTAATTCTGATGATTTCCACGCTGTTTATGAAGGCATATTTTAGGACATCAGGACTGATGCAGATGCCCAAGGAAATTGATCAGCCTGTCGGGTATTTGATTGTTGTTAAAGCCGATTATTGTTGTGCTGACTTTTAAATTTCCCGGACGTGCTACGCGAAAAGATCGGAATAAATATCGGCTGTTACCTGATGCGAACTCTTACTTTTTGTTCCAAAATGATTCAAGATTAATTATCAGACTGTACTTTAGTTTGCGTCTAATTGCTCTACAAATATTATAATATACCGAATTATCGAGAATTTAACGCCTTTGAACAATAATTGATTGCGCGGGTGGTGGTAACAATTCTTTAAATCAAGTTTGCGAGCTTGAAGTAAACACCAATCCCATTTTATTTAACCAGTCGTCGAACAACATAACATTTAGTGCGTTGCGACTGGCGGTAGTTTTTTATGTTGTTCGACGACTGGTTAAATACAATGGGATTGGTGTTTACATCAAGCTCGCAAACTTGATTTAAAGAATTTAACGCTTTATTTCAATATTCTCCACAGGCATTTAAGTGACCAATTGGCTAATTTTATTAGAGCCTTCACGAACATCAACAATAGTACCCTTATTTTGCATAGCGGATCCTCTCGTCGTCCACAATAAATTGAGATTTTCACAATCAAAACCATTTAACATGTTAGAGCAAATCTACAAAGGATAAGTGTAAATCTATAATCGATATACGTGTTCCGAAACGATAGGTAATATTGAATGAAAAGACTTACGGCTTATTAGTTATTGATATATTTGAGTTCACACACGTCGCAGAGTTGGAGGATACTATGTATATCGCTATTATCATTATGCATTGATCATAAAATAGATATGCCATCTAGATAAAATTCTGCGTCGCGTAAGCGCCAAAATTTCATGTCATCCATAAGGAATAGTACAATTTCCCAGTGCATTTTAAAGTAGTGAGGTGAACTCAAATGGCTATCTATTTGTCTTCTAGTTTATTAAGAGTATTACTATTTTAACTGTGATGTTAAATAAATTGCTTATGTTTTGATGTCATTTAACAGGGTACAGTTTAATTGTTTTAAGAGCTTAAATTTATTTTTATAATGTTTGCAGTCGTTAGTCTGAAAGCATCGTCAGTTACGCATTGACACGTACTGTAGCAGAAAAGCTCATTTAATATTAGAAAATGTTTATACAAGTGTATTTTCGTGTGTATTTTATGTGGATTTAACCTCAATCAACTATTTATCTTGTCACTAACTTTAAATTCCTCATAGAAGAAGGTTACCATCTTGTATAATCTGATTTGTTCTGTGTTTTCTTATAGAAAACATGAGAAAGCTTTGTCTCCACATACATAAATTTCCATTAATATACTTTTTTAGAATTGCGGCGTCCCTGTCAAAATCGTTTGATTGCGCGAATAATGTTATAATTACTCATTGGCCTGTATCCGGAATAGTAAGGGTGTCTGAATCTTTTTCGATCGGTACAGGAGTCCGACTAGGGTTCGCTAATGTTCCCAGCTGTTAAATTTTTTTCGATACTGTCTTTTGCGGGATCACCAAATAACTCATTGAATTGAAGACCGGGCTTGCAGGCGCGTTGTTGATCTCGCATACGCTGATTATGCCGTTCTGATGGCACAAATATACTAACTTCAGAGAGTTATTAAGAGTGCTCAAGATGTGTCCATCCGTTACTGTGTGTAGATAGATGCATATAAACAGTCATTATGGACCATTTTGATCCGGAGTAGTTGACTGCTAAACGATGCCCTACTGCCAGTCGTCAAGTTATTCGTTCACCAAGAATCTATGATGACACAAAAAGAATAGGTCTCTGCGAAGCTATACAGTCGTATTATCCTTGTAGCTTCTGCCTTTGGAAAATTGGGCAAACCATTGTAGAATCGCTTGTCTATTTCACTATGCGTCTTGTCCAAGGTCTTATAAGCAAATGTAAATTTTAGATACATTTTGTTGCGGAGAAATAATATAAGCAAATGTGTATTCGGTGCTGCGTACCTAGTAAAAAATTAATTCAAATAGGACCAGAAGAATAAACCAAAGTCAAGATAACGCAAGTTATACTCTATTGTACAAATTCACCTCGTGCCTACTGGCGACTTATCAGTAGGAGCCGGTATTAGACCCTATACCCAATATATATTTTGGTGACTAATGTGGGACAACTGTACGTTACGATCTCCTATACTAATGTGTATACCAGCAGTAGTGTAGCTAACTTCATATAAAGTCATCGACATTACGATTTCAAAGCCAACCCACTATATAGAATATTTATCGAGCCTGTAAAGGATACCACCGCTAAGGTTGCCTAGTCGTTACCTGATACAAACACTGGTTGCAGAGTCGGTACATGGTACGAACACAATGGACTTCAAGTTATGCTAAATTTCGCCAAAATTGAGAATTACACGTTCTTATGGACTAATAGTCAAACATATTTTTGGCCCTGCGTTATGTTGCGGAGACTGGAGATGACACACTATAACTACCAGGTTCTGAACAAATTTTATTGTCATTATTTTCGATTTACGGTAGGTCATTGCTAGCTGGGCGGCAGAAGGCATTAACCAAGAGTAGAATTTACGAGCCGACCGGTTCTATACTATAGTTTGACGTCCATTTACCATTGCACCATTCTACGTAACGTCCCCTGTGCTGATTAAGTCAGTTTTTGAGAAATCTAATTTAACTTACTGTTCGCCAGGCCACCGAAGCATCTCCAGTGGAGGACTGGAAATAGTATGTGTAGGCCATTCATCTTCTGACTGCATACTGTTATTCGCAATTTTCGTCATTTGATCAAAGCGCACTTCAATCTCACTAAATTCGACATTGTAATATGTGAAAATCGTTTTGAGAGTCTAGCAGCAGGCAGGATTAAGTGGTGAGATCTGGTCAATTCTGCCTTATTGGTATAGTCTTTGCTGGAACATTCCGTGCGGGAGTTCTTGATCTTCGTTTATGCATGGGTTTAATGATGAATTAAATTATAGTTTACTCATTTCATGTTTTATTATTATAAATTTTAAAAATAACGAATATATTACCGGTGTTTCAGAAATTTGGATTCTATATGGATTCGTTTCTCCTGCAACATACAGTTGGTGTTCTTTCGGTAGTTTTTGTAATTTACTTTAAAAAAATTCGTCAAATAACTTGAGAATTTCATTTCTCTACTTTCTTCGTTGATTTGAAATGTTCACTAATGTGCTCAATAGGAACTGAAACTAGCTCAACTCCACGAAGCGAGGTAGTGATTTCATTTTGGACAAGGTTGTGTCAAATTACATGTTATTCTCAAACGCTTAATGTAGTCGCAAATATTTAGCTACTGAGTCGGCACACCTGTAGTTTATCGACATATGATTCCATTAACCGAGAAGATTTGTCCAAGAAGCTATTTTTATTAAAAGAATCTCTCGCCGTAGCATCTTGCGAACTACCTGATTTACCGGGAAAGCATTGACAATATACCAATTTTTCAGTGACATAGTATGGCAATGAAACTGATTGCTCGTAAATGATTCACACGTGTACCTTGTCTATATAATTAAACGAGCATTAGTTACTCGGGCGGTGGTAATTTCTTTAATCAAGGTTGCGATCTTGATACAAACACCTGACACATTATGTACATACATATGTCAGTATAAACTAAGCATTTTATAGTTTAGGATAAGCAATTCAATCAGTAGACTGTTTTCGTCCTTATTTGGAACTCATCACGTATTGTCTGGAACTTGACGCGGACAAGGCTCGAGCCTGGGCACGTCTGCTTCGGAATCTGTTGCTCTAACCACTGAACCACCCTGCCATGCACAAAACAATTTTCAGTTAATGTTTCTTGCTCTAACCACTGAACCACCCTGCCACACACAAAACAATTTTCAGTTAATTTTCTAGGTAAGCCTTACCTTTTAGTGGAGTCTATATGGCATACTTAGAGCTCTGTCCACGGAAACTTTTGCACAATAAGTACGAAACCGGTCTACTGGATGAATTAACTGTTATACACTATACAATGCTATGTTTATACTGGCAAATGTATATACATAATGGGTCATGTGTTTATATCACGATCGTATCCCTGATTAAAGTAAAGTAACTTTATTCACCTTAGGTGCATCTCTTGCTCTTCAATTACTCAAGTTAAATGCAGTAAAACTTTCCTTTTAGAAAATTACAGACTGATAATCCGATAAGTGACCAGAGTGACAGTACCAGTATTGCTCCTGGTTTGAGGTATATCTCCCCTTGCTTTTGCGAGAACCCGTTACAAAAATTAAATTTTCATCAGCAAAGTAGTACTTAAGGTTGAGCTGATACAAAATTAAACAAGCGTCTTATAAAACTGCCTTTGGTGTTACTAGAATTAACTATAAGCGGTCGCTTGTATGTTTTTTTTAAAATTTTCACAGTCGTTTTATTGTCGGCGCCAAACAGAGTTGTTTCGGCTACTTTTCCAATACGGTGTTGGTACTATGTGTGCGGATTTCTACGTCAGTTGGGCAGACGCTCTTTTAGCATCAGCTTCTTCATTAGCAACGAACAGAAATCTACACACCGATACCAGACAGCAGACTCGGGGCAACAGTGAGTTTTTATTTATATGTAGAATCCAATATGCTGAAAAATGACCTACTTTTAGGCATGCATGCACGCAGCAACGCATTCGATTTTGAAGTAAATTTAATCTGTCGATGTTATTGGCAAACTTGTTCTGATTTGATTGAAAAATCCTATTTCGGGTATTTTTTATCGTTTCAAGTCATTATCATACGTGTATTAAGTTTTTTTTATTTTTTATGCAAGAAACTTGTTTTCGTATTCATCTGCTAACTGTCCGTGCAACCAGGTCGTGCTTCTGATAGCATTTTGTGCTGTTTGATGGGTGCACTATGTAGAATTGGTTTCAGTATATACTATTTTATAGCCGAAATTTTATGATTCGTTGCATCATCTGAGCAGATGAATTTGCCTATGAATACGGCATATATATAGCCATAGAAATTCCAGCCTGGCGACCGGCGGGCTAAAGCTAGTTGCATGAACATTGTCGGATCAAAAGGAGAAACAGGCATCATCCCACTTCATGTGAAGTCTCGAGTTTGGTCTAACTGCGCAGTAACTTTTATTGTTAAATGTGTTATGACGGAATTAAAGCAAGCGTTCCAGACTTAAAGGGAAAGTTTCGGCTGCTGAAGGAAACTTTGGCCTATAGCATCTGGGCAGATAGTGCTCATCAGCCTTGGTTAGCAGACTATCTAGGAGATGGAAAATTCCGAATACAAATTATCACTATTAATGGGCGGCCTAGTGTTCTTTTACAGTCCACATATAACCATGAAACATATAAATTACAATGTTGACATATTGAATTGGTCGTCCCGCAGTATTAAAAGGGTCGCCTAATCTGCTGAGCCGCGCAGGGTGGATAAGCGAAATCGGGTTACTGCAGACAACTTTATCTCCGATTCTGCATCCTTTCCTTCCAATTCCTCTTCTCAATCTAACAACAACACTTTTAGATACTATGGATATGGTTGATGAAGATCATATCACCCCGAAACCCACTATCAGGTTACCAAATATCGAAAATGTTTCTAGTAGACGATCATTCATTAAACCTAAGTTAGGTTTTAACGTAGGCGCATTTAATGTGTGAACATTAAAACAACTTGAACAACAAGAATCTCTTGAACGTATATCGAATAATTTAGAAATCAACATATGTTGCGTATGTGAAACCAGAATATAGGATCCCACGTGCATTACAGAACTGGTTACACCAAGTCTATCTACGAGTTATTGGCTTTGAACATCTGGTTCCACAGAGTTCTCTCAAATTGGTAAATTGGGCGTTGGTATTGTCTTTAACTCACGAGCTGAAGCTTGCCTACTTGATTGGATCCCTTTTAATAGTACATTTACTAAAATCAATGAATGGAATGAGCGTGTGTGTCAGGTAAAAGTCGCTGTTTGTTCCAACTTATTCGTGCAACAGGTCGTAGAAAATTAAAAGTTAGTGAAGCTATGAATGATAGTAACAACCATTTAATAACCGATAAATAAGTCGTCTTTGTAGGTGGGCTGAACTCTTCAAAGAGCAATTTACTTGGGCACTTGCGTCAGTTCCGATTTTTGGAAGCATGTCAGCATCAACAGTGTGGAATTTTAGTCTCGAAGAACCATCAAAGTTATAAGTACGCGATGGAATCGTATCTCTTAAATGCTGCAAAGCCACAGGCCCCGATGATTTAGTTCCAGGATTATTTAAGAATGGTGGCAATATAATTTTGGGAGCGTTGACAAAACTTTTTCATATTATATGAAATAAGGAAACCGTACCACTTGATTGGATTAAGTCGACCAACATCCCAACCTTCATTAAAGGCAATCGTTATTCGTGCGATAACCATCGCGATAAAGCTTGACTCCAGTCGTATCTAGGTTATTTTCTTCGATTATCCTACGTCGTATTAGCGCTTCACGTGAATTACATATAATAGAAGAACAAGCCGGATTCCGCGCAGACGAGGTTGTATAGATCATAGTTTTACGTTAAGGCAAGTTCTTGAACAGAGACATTTATATCACCGTCCCACAATAGCCGTCTTTCTAGACTTCAAGGGTGCATTTGATTCGGTGGATCGCAATGTTTTATTCCATATTTTGTCGAAAAGCGGTGTGCCCACTAAATTTGTTAATATACGAGCTCTCTACACAAATATTTCTGGTCGCGTTAAGGTTTACAACGTATCAACGCATAACTTTACAACCAGCAGTGGTGTTCGTCAAGGTTGTCCACTTTCCCCATTTTGTTTAATTTTGTAATCGATGCTATTATGCAGGGCGGTAAGCTAGTCGATCTTGACTATGCGGATGATATCGTACTATTATTCGGCAATCAGGATGCTGCTCAGGACACCTTGAATAGATTAACAGACGTTGTTCCGTCTTTCGGTATGAAATTCGCACCCTCTAAATGTAAGATACTGTTACAGGATCACCCACCACTGCAGAATGAAGATCTATATATAGTCGACAGGTTTACACATCTTGGGAGCTCTATCAATAACTTGGGCAATATGACCGACGAGGTGAGAATACGAATCGCGAAAGCTAGAGTAGCTTTCTCAAACCATCGACATTTATGGATAAACGCGAATATTTCGCTCTGCCTTAAAGATCGTGTTTACAATGCATCTTTACGCGCAGTCTTACTATACGCTAGTGAATCTTGGCCTCCTAGAGTTGATAATTTGAAACGCTCACGGACACTATACCATCGCTTGAAGTAAACACCGATCCCATTGTATTTAATCAGTCGTCGAAAGATATAACAAAACTACCGCTAGCCGCAACGCATTTTTGCTATTTTGTTCGACAACTGGTTAAATACAATGGGATCGGTGTTTACTTCCGCGCAATCACTTAGTGTTAGATCATTGTTGTTTGAGAAGTATAGCACATGTTGGTTATCAACAACGAATAACTAACGTTGACATCCGTAGACGTATTTTTGTATCTGCCAGTAGGTGCTCCTCGTTAGTAAAACACAAGGCTCCATCAACTTCGTTGTTTCAGTCACGTTTTGCGTATGCCCTCATTTCGACTGCCCAGTGGAGCTCTGTTCTCTCATCGAGCACCAAATTGGCGTAAGAAACAAGGTGGCAGATTTTGACATGTCAGAAACAATTGAAGTCACTTACATTCAAATTGGGTATTATAGGACCCACTCGTCTGCCAGGATGGGGTCTTCGTGCGCATCATAGTTCTTGGTTAGAAACTCTTAGCGATATGGCATCCAATCGAGCTCAGTGGCGATCTTGTTGCAGATGTCTAATAGACTCATCTTCGTAACTTTCTTTTCTTGGTAGGGCAAAGTTAGCTGCGAGGTTTGGTTTGTTTATGACAGGATACAGTGCAAGCTGTACTGCTGATATTACCTTGCACGAATACTAACTTGGCCATAATGGTGTTGTGGAGAGTTTTAGCTTGCCTCATTTCTGTGAGTTATCTTGTTAAATATGCTCATAGTAATTAGGTATTCCTTCTCTCTCTCTGCCACTCTCTCGTAAATCTCACTAATAATTTATCTAAAATATTACTTCTGTTTTTATTTGTATATTATTTGTCACTCCTTATGGTTATATGCCAGTGAAACATTATTCACTTTTGGCTTTTGTTTGGCTGGACATCATGATGATGATGATATATATATATATATATATATATATATATATATATATATATATATGGTTTCCGATAATGATGTCAAAAAATTAAAGTAAGAAACCTTTCAAAATTGGTCTTTTTTTCTTTGAATCTGTTTCTTGATTTTTAGACTCCCTGATAACTTCTATTGAGCTAAATTCGCATAAAATATAATTGCTGGGATCCTTCTATTTTTCATTGATATTTAAGACGTCCTGAAACAGGGATGACTATGTGATATATATTGTAATAGAGGATGTTAAGAACAATATTCTTCTAGTCGTTAAGGCCTGGAAAGTCACCTCAGCGGTACATTCGTCGATCTTTTGACAACCATGATTCTGCCCAGTATATCCTGAAAAAAGAAGTCGTTAAATCTTTCTGTATAAATTTAGCATCCTTTAAATATAGCATACAAATACAAGATCACACATTACTTATTTCTACTCTGACACTGACAAGTGAAAATCTGGATGTATGAGACAGGTTAACGTTTCGTGGTTGCTGTATCATTAACCGATATAATATGATTGACTAAGTGAGTATGATGTTCGTAAAAGCTTAGATGATTTTCTCCAATATACGCCATTTATAGTGAAACGCGTGTATTATAAACTAAGGAAGCAAGAGACTTACAGACATTCAACCACCGTTGTTCAAAAATTGTAGAATAATAAACTCTGACGCCCGTGAACGTATTTTTGTATAGGCCGACAAGTGCTCCTTGTTAGACAAACAAATAAGGCTCCTTCAACTACGTTGGCTCGGGCATATTTAGCGTATGCCTTCCGTTCGACTGTCCAGTAGAGCATTATTCTCTCACCCCGCGTCCTGTTGACGCTAGAAACGTTGAATGCAAACATCTTTTAAAAATACATTTCTTTGCGCAGCGCTGTCATCTTTCAAGTTGTTTACGCAGCAGCATATTACGGGACAATTGATAGCTCTCGTAGGCCCCAAACTGTTTTTTTTCGATTATTTTGTCAATATCCTGAGGATGGGATAGAGAAGGATGCCCCGAAACGTCATGAAAGCACGACAAAACTTGGTTCAATGGCATATTTGAACAGTACTCTTGTGGACGGCTTCAGAATGACGGGAACAGTGAGAACCCATTAATCAATGTAAATACAAACTGTGCACCTGTAAATGTAAAGGAATCAATATTTTACCGATGTACGCGTGCTAAAAATTATCCCGTGATAAGCTATTGCGGAAACAACGTTCAAATATCTTGTTGGGTACAACAATGACCAGGTAAATAATCTAGTCCTTGTCGCGTCAAATTTATCATTTAAAATATCATTCATGATCGTTGTAGATCGCGATCAAGTTATTTATTTGTGTGAAGAAGACTGATAAATATTTAGATTTAAAATTTTAACGTTTTAGGAAGTAGCATGCTCGAAATTATATGTTCAATAACAAAAGCAACTGAAATATTTTTCATTTTGCTTAATCTTCGCTGTTGTATTAAAAACTTTACAAAAAATTGTTCGTTATCAATTGCCATCTATTAAATTAGTTCATTTAACTATGTTGTTGTACCGCTACTTAAAACGACGGTTTCAACAGATGAGAACAATGCAGTGTTAGCTGGCGGAGTTCTCGGATCATCGCCACAGCCAATTAGCGTTAGGCGTCAAGCAGCTGCGGTTCTGGCGCATGGATTAAAGGCGAGCGCACAGCCTATAAAATGTATCATGTCGAAGTCGAAGTAAGCTTTGCGTTACTGGCATGGTACCTGATATATGTATTAATTGTTGTTCATGCACAAATGTTAATTCGTTTTTGAAAGAGTATTATTTATTTACATGCATGCACAAAGAGAAAAAAGGGTTTAATTTAAGAAATATTTATTTTGTGTTTTTTTTCATTATCAGCAAATGTAAATATTCATTTACATTCTAAATGTAATAAAGTAAGGAAAATTTAAATAGTGAGTGAAAAGTAGATTAGGATTCATCGAAATTTCACACACATTTCACCAGGTCTAAGTCCTATACAGTTTCCGTACTTGAGTTTCGTATTATGCCATTTGATTTCTGTTTTTTTTTCTTCGAGTGAATATAAAAAGAGAACAGTATTTAAAATCATATTATTCAAAAATGAAGCTCCATCTCGTTTAGTAAAGAATAAAATATTTGTTGAAATAATGAAATTAGTGCAACAAAACTTGTTGTGGTGGCAAATTTGTTGGTAACTAAAATTTTTAAAAAAATGTCAACAAATATGTGTGTGTGTAAGCTGTCTTTAAACTTGTCGATTAGAGCGAGTTAAATAAAGCTCAAAAATATAAAAGTTAAACGCAATGGGTACATGCTTGCATTTTGCGACATTATTGAATCATCTCACAAATGTTTAACAGAAACTTTCTTTAGGATGCCTACCAAATAGAAGAACAAAATAGACTTAGCAATTTCTTACGCTATGTGGATTGAACAATCACTTCTTATCAGTATTTTTAAACCTGTCTTTGTGTTCATCATCATCATCATCGTGCATAACCATACAAAAGCCGAAAGTGCCTAATTTTTCACTGCTACATAACCATAAGAAGCCAATTTTTTTAAAAATTAGGCACAAATTATAAGTGAGATATACGAGAGAGGAAAAATAGATAACCTAGTTACTATGACTATATTTATCAAGATAAGTTACAGAAGTGAGACAAACTAAATCTATCAAGATCGCAACCTTGATTAAAAAGTACAAGAAAATTATGTTCGTGGCTACATTTAAAATTTTCAGTCGAAATTCCAGCCAGGTATATTGTTGCTATATTACTAGGAGTTGGAGGGGTACCAACGCACATCCATTCTCCTAAACTAGATAGTGATTGCAAGCACATCACGTGCAGTCAAGAACCTCAACATTACTAGTCCGAGAGTGTTAGAGGCGTATGCCCTTGGTGTTTTAAGGGTGTTAGGGATGACACATTTGTTAATTAATTGTTTTACTGATTAACGTGTCGGTCCGAATGGTAATAAAACGTAAAATATGCATGTATTTTTATCATTATTAAAGATTAAGCCAAATACAAGCATATACAAACATACATAGAAACATTCATACGCATGATATATATATATATATATATATATATATACTTTAATTCATACATAAATACATCCATGTTTACATAGATACATACCCATGCATACAAATGATTAATGGTGTATCTTTGTACTTTGGGTGAACATGAGTGTATGTTCATTGAAAAAACTCCCAGACCCCTAGGCAAAAATAATATTTTCGCGAAATTCGCACTGAATTTCGCCCATTCATTTTTTCCAGTTATTAAAGTCATGGTCTGGCATGATCAAATGATCGCTATCCACAATAATATTGTCCGGCGACATGATTTCTGTTCTACTGCTTTGACGATTGCAACCAGCCACGACAGTTACTGCAGGAACCATTTAAATAGAATTTTGAAGTGACTTTTCAGACAATAGCCAAATCAACGTAATCGGCGATCCATAACAAGGTTCTATGGAGATGATCCAAACATCAAAGTGCGGCCGAATAGAGCTGGTCGACCCGTATATTTCATTCATGATTAATGTCCATTCAAGCTTTTGGCAATACCAAAAACAAGATGAGCGAATGCCTAGATTTACATTTCTGTCTATGAATTTGGAACTAAAGTGTGTTATTTCTGAAACCTCGTCAAGGATGTCCGACATCATAATTTAATTGATGATCTTATTTTGGTGCTTAGTGGAATAGATTAGCGATTCCAAAGTGGTTCGCATAATTTGCCTAATGAAGCTGCAGCAAGGATAATACGCCTGGTAATCTAGGTAGAAACCGATTTACCCTGTGGCACTAAACAACTTTAAGAGTTTCTTAGTCTTCAAATTAAAAGTGGGCATGGCGCTTTTTTCGAGGCTCGTATTTTGATAATGTACAGAATGAAGATCGGAAAACGGTCCACTAATTCCGTTCTCCACACCAGAAATTGTTAAAAATACCTCAGCAATTATGTCATTAACCATATAATGGAATAAATTGGAATGCAAAAGCAGCATTTTCGAATGCTGGAGTTAATATTAATGTGAGCTGACTCCAAAATTAAAAATTGTGCGTCACTAAATCGAAATTCGCTTATGGATCTAGAAAAGCATTGACGGGGTTGCTGATATTTCTGGCTCAATTTAATGAGTGTGACAAAATACAGGCACTTTATTCTTGTATCTTATTTCCGATTTTAATAATCCTCTTTCTTTTCTCTCGCTCTTAGGAAATCCTGATGCCTTGAGAGGTTACCGATACAAAGATAGTGCTGGGATAACATTTTTTAAATGGGCACAACAAATTTATTCTTATACTCGGTAGGGATTTTTACCTCTTCGTACTTGCATAATTCTATTCTAGTTGCTTCACAATCACTTATGTGACTAAACGTCTTTCCCACTGGTCTTTCGATTTCGTAACGTGCTTGAGGAGCCACTTCATCGCCTACCATACTGTTAACAATATTTGTCGGATTAAGGAGATCATGGAAGGGGCTGACAAATTACGATTTATAAATTGGAATTGTTCAAACTGCTTTGTCAGAAAACCCACTGATAATACATTGTATCTGTGTGTACCAAACGAAAAAAATGTTACGTTTCGGCGTCGCTCCAAATTCGTTATTAAAATCAAGTTAGTGGTAGTCCTTGTATAGAATTGTTTGATACGCTTTCAGCTATAGTTGCAAATGACAAAACAAAACATAGTTGAATGCTTGATACGAGACAAGATGGTCTATATGGAATCTAGCATATGACAAACAAAATATTATAGTTCTCCATCCAAAACCTTGAAAGGTTATGCACGATTTATTAGACAGAAATGATGGAAAGGTAGGCTTTTATGATCTCAAGATATGTTTTAAAATTGGTTATACTTTATGAATTCGGAAATGAACTGTCGATATTTTCTAACAGGTACTTATACGGCAATATAAAAGGGACCAAATTTAAATTTTATCTTGGTTTTTATTTTTATTTGGCTTTGCTTAGGACGTTTTGCCGTGAACTGGCCACTGGCAATCTCAGTCAAAATTCTATTCCGTTTGGTGGGCATAGTCTTGTTGATGACCCAGTTTATGAAGAGCGACGAAGGGCTCTTGCTAGTCTTCTATTTACTGCGAAGACCAGCGTAGTAGATTTTGAAGATGATGACGAGAAAGACGATGAAGAGGACGATTTTTGTGTTGGTTTCGGTGCTGGCTACTTTAGAGATTCTGAATCGCGTGCCTTGTTTAGTAGTGACGCTGTGTCTTCATTTCCCATGAGAGGACGTGATAAACCGAATTCAACGACGTCAAGACATGCCTGCGATGATGATGACCGACGTTTGAATACTGCAACAAAAAGTATTGTGCCAAACCAAAGATCGGGTGATGCTCTCCATCGTAAGTTTACTATCTGTAGATACAATTGAAAATTAGCTTGAGAAATATTTGAAATTTAGATAACCTCAGGTATTCTATTTAAACCTATTGAGTCATAGACTTGGTTAGTTAAAAAACAATCATTATATTAGACATTTTGATGAGTCATTTTATCCACTCTTCTTTACTCCTAGGTTGATGTTTTTAATTTGAGCGTGCATTTTTACCTTCTATTATTTAAATATTATTAATGAATGAAATGCATGCACTTGCGATTGATAAATTAGGATACTTAGAAAGGTAATGCTTAGTTAAAAGTGGACAAATTCATTCTATCACAAAACATATTCTGCTGACTCATCAACCATGAACTGAGCTTTTGTGTCATTGGAAATGTTAAATAATGTAATTTGTATTTTTCATTAATTTTCTTCACGGGTGCCCATCTGGCATATTTTTCTTATTTGACTTATTTCAAATACATTTGGCACGGATATTTTGTTTTGTCTCGTTTACCGTGTAAGCGATGCTCATTTATAGTACCGGCATTTATTTGAGCTAGCCTTAACTTTATCGATAATACCGCTGACTCCGTCTTAGTGAGACGAAAAAGTTTTCGCATCGAGCCGAATTTGTGACAATTATTCTCATCTGGTTGCCATCAGTTTGTGCTCAAATTCATTAACTACATGAAAATCTGAGTAGAAGGCGACTGGCGAAGCCACTTTATTACTGGAACAGAACCATCGTCTTCATGCACTTTGTCTGGCGTCTTAGTATCATTAGCTTGTCATTGTGTCGTTTGATGTAGACTTGAGTTTCCAGCCATATTCCACATACAGTTGACCTATAACTCAGTTTAAGTGTCTATATTATTAGCAAAGTATATTCGTTCTTTTCCAATGCGGAACAATTTGTTTATATTCGTGGTTATTTTTAAATGTCGTGTGTAAAACAAT
The DNA here is from genome assembly GCA_029291075.1 of Eudiplozoon nipponicum. NCBI lineage: Eukaryota > Metazoa > Platyhelminthes > Monogenea > Mazocraeidea > Diplozoidae > Eudiplozoon > Eudiplozoon nipponicum. Next base: position 207,491 of record JAQBSW010000076.1, on the reverse strand, counting down.
TTTTATATTAACATTATGATTCAATGCACAACGCAATTCTCAATTTAAATTACTAATATATAAAATTGATGTTTAAAAGAGAAACTTCATCACATTTAACGGCAATGCATGTAGTACAGTTGTTCTTCAAATGCACAAAACTTATTACCCGATATAAATTTAAAGCACAATTTTAAGTTTACACAATGCATAAATAATCCAAAAAAATTCTTTTGTTTAAATAGAAAAATCAGTCCTCATAAAAAGTACAGAAAAGAATAAACATAACCAAGTACAGTTTTGCATGGTCCTGGGAAAGCTCTGGTGATGCTAATGCTCGAACATTTTTTTCTTGGCCGAGATCTGCACAACGTTGATTTTTTTAAATCACTTCAAAATATGGTAGCATACTAACACACCTATCCTAATTCAAAATTGAATGCGTTCCGTTGGCATGCCCTTACATTTCCAATGACAAAACATGTTATTTATAAACGTTCGTGCAATACCATTCTTATTTTGCATCAACGATATTGATATGTGCTCTGACAAGCGTGATTTCTATCTTCTACTGCTTATAGTTGTCTACAGGATCAATTTGAACTGTCGATAATGTTAGATGCAGATTGAGGTGGAATGTTGTCTTTCGTCATACGTCGAGGAAGTTCGGTTGTGAATGCTATCAAAATTAAGCTAGCTGTAAAAAAGGTAAATGCCAAAGTTTGACGCAACCTGTCTCATCCACTTCATTGCTTCTTCACAGCTTTCCTTATTATCAGTGCAAACATTCACTTTTTGGTTTGATATATTGTGAGGTTTATATATATTCTTTTGAAATGCGAGCTTTAATAAAATTCATTGTACCCTTCCTATGTGCAAAAAATTTCTTTTTGTTTTTGCACATAGGAAGGGTACAATGAAGATTATACTTATCTATATCATGTGTTGGATAACCGTTGAAGGCTAGAATATAACACACTATCCAAATCAGACTGCAAACAGATCCATAATACACAATGCCTTAACTAAGTATTCTACAACTGAAATGAACAGTAATTGTAAAACAGAAATATTGCACTGTCCATGTTTTTCATGGGAAACTGATCTGCAAAAAATGTCATTAGTTTTACGTTTGAGCAACACATCAAGAAAAACTGCACTATCATCCTATGTGTTTTCATTTGTAAATCTAACATTCGGATGACATACATTAAATTTATTAAGCAGGTCTCCGGTAGCAACACGGCTTTCACAGACCAAAGCTATATCAGCAAAATGTTCGTATAGGTTTAATTTATAAATAAACGTTCGTTGGCTCCAACATGCACATTAACATATTGTCCATGATTCGGGCCAATACCATCTGTATATGAACAACATAAATGCCCCAATCTTACCAGTTGCTTTGCGCTCAGTTTAAAACTAAACCGGACATAATGAAATACGAATTAAATAGTTTCCTTTAAGGTGACATTTGGTGACGATGATCTAAAATCAAATAAACATATCGAATGATTTTTTAACGTTAAATTTGTCTATTAGTCTGATTTGATTTCTGGTCCACAATTTGAACTTGACACTAAAGTTCGTGCAGCGGTAAACATCGAGGTCATTTCGACACCAGATCCCTTAAGTACATACATTTGTCAGGATAAACTAAGAAATGTATAGTGTAGAAAAGGCATTTCATCCAGTAGACCGGTTTCGTCCTTATTGGGAACTCTTCATGTATCGGCCAGAATTTGCCGCTGGCATCGAACCTGGGCGTGTCTGCTTCGGAATCTGGTGCTCTAACCACCGAATCATCCTGCCGCACACTACACACAATTTTTAGTCATATACTAACTAATGTAGTTCGGTTAGTTTCTTTCTTTTAGGTGGAGCTTACATGGCATCCGTTTAGAGCCAAAGTTCAGACTAACCATCCAAAATCTGTCATTACTGAACAGACACCACACCAGATGGTAAAGTGGTACTGAAATGAACATTTATGTAATTGAACGTAACTTGGTTGCGCGGACGGTGATAACATTTGTTATAATCAAAGTTTGCGAACTTGAATTACATACATTTGACAGGATTAACAAAGAATTGTATAGTGTAGAAAAGGCAATTCATCCAGTAGACCGGTTTCTTCTTATTGGGAACTCATGTACATGCCAGAATTTGCCGCGAACAAAGTTCGAATCTGGGCACGTTTGCTTCGGAATCTGGTGCAGAATTGTCTAAACTATATACTTCTCAGGCGTATATTACTAGTTATGATATTTTTCTATGAAACTAGAATTTATCGGCTTACATGTGTAAGGTAAAACTGTCAATGTGTTTTAGTTATGTGAGTTTTTTTTGAAATTATTTTCCTAGATCTCAAATGTATATGTTGGACGCATATACGTTAAATTATTTATTTAATGTATTCTTTACGAGAACGAAAGTAATGCATTGTGAAAGAATTTAAAACTAATGGTTCTTTTTGTGAAATAAATTATATATGTGGGTATACTCATAAAAGGTTATCTAGTTCTCCTGCACAGTTTATTTGAGAGTTAGATGATATAAGGCATCTTCTCTGTGCCCGGACGCCGCGAGATTCAGGTAGATCCGTAATCATTCTAGTCTCTTGATTAGTCATAATACTGTGCAACATGATCAAATAACCCATATCATGGTAATAATATAAAACACGAGAGTTATTGCCCCTTCATCAATTGTAGTTCTCCCCCGGAATTATGTTGGAGCTTTGCAAACAATACGCAAGTAACCGTCAAATTCCACAAATAACTGAGGCGTTTCCTGAGGCATGCCACAGGATGGAAATTTGCTCTAGTTTTATACCTCATGGCTTGCAGTACACAGATTCAGCTAACTATGAATATATATATATATATATATATATATATATATATATATATACATTGTTTTGACACAGATATTTTAATGGAAAAATAAATTTATAGAGGATATGAGTTTAAATGCGTATTTGTTTGAGGTACGATTTGTTAGTGTAGGCTCCGTTTTCGGTCTCTTTCTATAATCTTTTGCAAACAGGATGGGATTAGGTAAACTGGGGTATTTGAGGATTACTGCAATATTGAAATCAAAATTTTTATTGATCCTTATATGCGTCCTGTACAGCAATTAAAAATAGAGACATCATGGATAGGTGTGTATGTTAATCCATAAGGTTTGCTTATAGTTATTCTAGATATGTCACTTTAGTGGAGTACACATATGTGTATATAGGTTGTTGTGTGTATGGAGGGGTGACATGGATAAGTTTGCGTATACATTTGAGTATTACAGATTAGGCATAAAGACCAGATATTAGGGCACACAATAAAAAATAACTTAGGAAATTAAATAAATATCAATAGATCTGTCTTGAATGAGGATACCACATTTGCCACAAGTTGTTTTTCCCTGTGCGTACTGTGTCGACCCTGAAAATGAGACTAGAAATTAGGTCTCGGAATATCGAAACAAAAAGAGTGTAAAATCTAGCTCCAACGTCATTTTCAGATGGAAGGTTTTTAAAAAAGAAGAGAAATAAGAATACATCAATCAAGGCCTATAATCGGAGAACCTGAAAATGTAAAGTATTCAAGATTTTATCGATCTACGAGGGCTATCAATTGTCACGCACAAGAAAAATGCGGTCAAATCCTGAGCAAAAAGTCCAACATTTAACTATGCAAATTGTTCAAGCCATGTTCAATTGGTGACCGTCTTTGAGTGATTCAAAGTAGAACCGAATATATTATTAATCTAAAAATATTTCATTTGGTCCATACAGAAATGACAGACGATGCTGAATTGATTTGCGATACTTGTCATAACCAGCCTAATAAAAATTTTCGATAGACGTCTATATATCCATTGCCAACGGAGATCATGGCTAGGAAACGTATTTAAAGAAATGCACTATGATGTGATTCTTCTTAATCATAGGCCATTTTGTTGGCTTTATAGGAATTATTGACACTTCTTTAGCATAGCCAATGGTTGTCTGCAACTCATTATTCGTTCTCGCAAAATCGTCAGCTAGTGCGTCTCTGTTTCTGTGAGACGTGCAAAAATACTATTTACACCGTTTTCAAACAGTAATTCGGTAATGAATCAACTGTATCGAATTTGGGAACCTATCGAAAATTCGAATGAAGGCCGGTATTTTTGTGAAAATTAAGAATCACTTTAATCAAGAATTCTAACTTGATTTAAACACCTGACCTATTATGTAGATACATTTGTCATTATAAACTAAGCATTGCATAGTACAGAAAAGGCAATGCAGCCAGAAGACCGCTTTGGTCCTTAATGTTAACTCATCACATACTTGATTAATTGTCTTTTCTACACTACAATACCTAGTTTATACTGACAAATTTATGTACATTATGAGTCAGGTTTTTATATCAAGATTACAACCTTGATTAAAGTAATTTTTATGGCCGCCTGCGAAACAAATGTTCATTTAATTATATAAATTTAGAATTGGTTGTAGTTTGCTATTTTTAGGAAATTTAGTCTATCTCGAAAACAACTGTGTTGATACTCGGTATTTTGAAAACCGTTGTGTTGGCATTCTGTACCAACTCGTATTTTGAAAACCATCGTTTTGGTACACGGTACATCTTAGTTATCTCGACGAATATTGTGTTGGTACCCTTTCAGGGCTCGGCATAGATTATATATAGTAGGTTTGTTTTGAAATGCGAGCTTTAATAAAATTCATTGTACCCTTCCTTTGTGCAAAAACAAAAAGAAATTTTATCAGATATAAGAAAATTTTCTTTCTCATGGTCTTCTCAAATATCTACTCATGAACATATCTTTATATATAAATTGGAAAGCAAAACAAGATAGAAATATGTGAACAAAGAGAGAGTGTGAAAAATAGAAACCAATCAAATTGCGTGCGTCACATCCAGTTCAAGCTCAATGCTTGTACGTGCTTCTTCTGCTTACATAAATCCGGCTGCAATTTGTTTATCCATAAGGCTTCGTATGTGGCTAGCTCCCTTTTGTTTTTGCATTTAGTAATTACTTTGAATGCTACGTCTGGAGAACATACGTGTGATGTTTCGATGATGTGTTGCGCAATAGCAGACGTGTATTCACCATTTGATTTAAAACAGGCGTTCAATTTGCAATGTTCTCTCATTCGAGTAATTAACTTGCGCATGTATATTGGTAAATAATATTTGATTTCGACATTAACGGCTGTTTCTCTTTGATTGCTGGTAAAGGCAAGTGAAGAAGCACGTACAAGCATTGAGCTTGAACTGGATGTGATTCACGCAATTTGATTGGTTTCTATTTTTCACACTCTCTTTGTTCACATATTTCTATCTTGTTTTGCTTTCTAATTTATATATAAAGATATGTTCATGAGTAGATATTTAAGAAGACCATGAGAAAGAAAATTTTCTTATATCTGATAAAATTTCTTTTTGTTTTTGTACACAGGAAGGGTAAAATAGTAGGTTTGGTTTGAACTCTCGTTACCGAAGTCTGTGTTAAGGTAGCTCCCATATTGTGTTAATACTCATTCGTATTGGAGTTTGTCCCATCCGGCTTACCAAAAAAGTTTGGTTATAGTGCGTCATACTAGCTTCTGTTGATGAGTTTCCAGTAAGCACGTAACGCATGTGTATGTCTTTTGTCCATGATGACAATGATATACCCTTCTGGTTCTCTTTGAAATATTTTTTTACCAAATACACAATACCTAATAAACAAGGATAACGATTATTCAGCGAGTAAGGCTTGACGTAGACGAGAGGTTGATTAATCAGTAATTTTGATTTTTTTAATGTTTATGCAGTACCATTAGAGATAATGCTCAGTTCTCTAACAATCTTATTCTTTAGAGCACCAGATTCTGAACCAGGCGTGCTCAGCCTCGGGCCTTGTCCGCGGCAAATTTTGGCCAGTACTTGATAAGTTCCCAATAAGGACGAAGCCGGTCTACTGTATGAATTGCTCTTTCTACACTATACAATTCTTAGTTTATCCTGACAAATATATGTACTTAATGGGTCTACTGTTTATATCAAATTCGCAACCTTGATTATAATAAATTTTATCAACGCCCGCGCAAGCTATGTTCGTTTAATTATATAAATGTTCATTCTAATACCACGTCCCCATCTAGTGTGGTGTCTGCTCAGTAATGACAGATGGTTTGGGTCTAAATGGATGCCAGACGAGCTCCAACTAATAAGAAAGAAGCTAACCGAGTTACATTAATTAGTATATGACTAAAAATTGTGTGCAGTGTTCCGCAGGGTGGCTCAGTGTTTAGAGCACCAGATTCCAAAGCAGACGTGCCCATGTTCGAGCCCTGTCCGTGGCAAATTCTATACAGTACCGGTTGAGTTCCCAATAAGGATGAAAGCGGTCTACTGGATTAATTGCCTCTTTCACAGTATAAATACTTAGTTTATCCTGACAGATGTACGTACTTAATGAGTCTGGTGTTTATATCAAGTTCACAATCTTACTGGGATGCACTTCAGAATTCGCTTTTTTGTTGGCAATTTTTTAATGGAATATTTGCGAATATTTTTTTATTATTTTGCTTTAATATATGCAAAATTATCTTTTATTTTATTTATTAGACTGTGTTGTTCAATTTCACTGACCAAATTGTCTTATGCTCATTTTACATAACAACGTATTTCTTTTGACTTACGAAAACACATTTTTGTTTTGTTCTCTTTGTAATAAGGAGGTTAGCTTAGTTTAGATTTGTCAGGCAATCGATTAGTGTTGCCAATCATTGTTACTCATTTTTCCATTATTTAACTCACTTCGAGTGCGTTTGACTATCCTTTAATGTGTTTAGCAATTTCTCTTGCCCAACACTTGAATTAAGTTAACCAAGGTTGTGATCTTGATATAAAAACTTGAACAATTAGGCAAATACATTTGTCAGTATAAACGAAGTATTGTAAAGTGTGGAAAAGCCAATTTATTTAGTAGATCAGTTTCGGTCTTGTTGGGAACTCATCGCGTACTGTCTAGAATTTGCCGTGGGCAGGCCTCGAACCCGGGCATCTTCGAAATCTGGTGTTCTAACCACTGAGCCACCCTGCCGCACACCATTGGAATCTCCTATTAAATTCATCTTCAGGTCACGTGATACACATCGCTTAATTTTACACCACAGATGGAAGGCTAAATGCTGCGCTAGCTAATATACCAATTTTGGTCATATTCACACAAAATATCTTTTTTCATACTGATTCTTTTTATTTCTGTTTGTTAATATATTGCTTGTTCTTGACATGGTGTACAAATTCCTATTGGATTTTGTCGCAAAATAACGAAGTACTCTAAATGTGGCATATGGCAATTTGTTGTATGCTAAGTTAAGAACGGAACATAAGTTTTTCACAAATTAAGTCTGTTATCTTTCATGTGTATTGAGAAGATATACGCATTTCTTTTGACTTTAACAATTCACCTGAAGATGAATTCAAAATTTGAGGTAAACTAGCAAAGGGTACCATTGAATTTACTTGACGGTTGAAATCCTATGCATTAATGTGAAAATAGCTAGTTTGTTCCTGCTGATTGACAGTTCGCTGTTCACGTAAATTTATTTTTACATTGTCTTTTCATTTGTCTATCGATAATTTTCATCTATTAAACTTTTTATTTGCGTGTAATATTTAGCTGATCAGTGTGGTCTTGTGGCTCTTAATCGGTGTCGTCAAAATAGTCAAAGCTCTGAAAATTCCAATAGATCGGCTGGTCTGAGCAAATCCATTGTTGGTAGTGTTAATCGTCTTAAAATTTGTCGGAGCACTGACAGTGATGCTGTGCCTTCTTCAGCAGTTTTACTTTCTCGAAATCAACAAGCGATTGGATCAACTCCAACTGCCAATGTGGCAACATTGTCGACAGGTGGTCTTGTAAGTCTGTTGACATCTGGAAAAAAGACGTGTCTTGACTGGGATAAGGAAAATATAAGGTCATCGTGCAAGTGGACCGAGAATGCAGTAAGAAATTTTACTTTTTTGCCCACTCATAAAAGCCAGTGGAATACTTAACATTGATTGAATTTCTACAACAGTACAACATTGTAACACATCTACGACATTATTTCGTGGGTCCACTGTCAGTTTCCCAATGATCCGATTGATCCACATTTCCAAGTACACGAGGATCAAATCACAATGCATATATTTGGAAAGCAAAATTATATATTGGACTCTTACCTCTAGTAGTCTCGCATTATTATTACCTATGTGTGTGTGGCGAAAGGTGAAAAAATCTAATGTTCGTGATTGCATAGATATTGTGCAGCCGACATTTCCAGTCACGTATAGTTTATGCAAGACTACTAAATGTGAGAGCCGCATATTTAATTTTACTTTCCATATATATGTAATGCGGTTTGATCCTCGCTGGTCAGTTTGCCTACGTACTCTGATGAAGTTCGAATCGACAATAGCTTTGCTATGTTGTTAGACGACTCGTTAAGTACAGTGGGATTGGTGTTTACTTCATGATCGAAAACTTGATTTGAAGAATTTTGTTCAGATTTTTTAAGACTCGTTGGACAATTGCGAAATTTTTGTTTTTCATTTCTTCTTTCAATCAACTCGAATAACATTGGAATCCGATCTCAATTCTTATGAATTCTCCTTCAGCTAACCGGCTGAAAATGTAGCATATTTGCCTCCTTTATCACGTGCGAATAAACACATTTTTAAAATCTCATTTTGAACGATTGTGCAAAATCTTGTCGTGTTGCTAATAAATTAATTACTTATTCATACCGTTTAGCACGGTTTAAATTTTCATCAATTGTAATTATCTTCTAGCATAACATAGAATTAACGCACTTAATTTGGATGTCACCTTTGTCTAAAAGTCTAAATTAAACAAAGCTAATGAAAAGACTTCATCTCCGTTAGAGTTCTGAATTATTTTGCCCATCCTAAGGTCTTTGTTAGTGAAGAAATGTCGCGAGGTGTTATTGTGGTCACTATTTCGGTGGATAGTATCTTACCTCAGGAATATTGGCTTAAGTCATCTTCGGTTCCATCCATCCACTATAACTGTCGCTATATCTACCTGGTGCAATTGTTTTTTAAGTATTTTGTCGGAAAATGCCTGTTTATCTCCTATTTCTTTCTTACTGCCTTATACCAGCTTGGAGATTCTGTCGCCACTCAGCCGAAACCTTTGCCTAGTTCATTTAGAACTCCAGCCGTCGATCGCAATAGACCTGCTGGTAGTGTTGTTACGGCAACGACGTTACGACCAGCTAGCGCCCTTAAAATATTCTCGGATGTGAAAGCTGCGTGTGACGTTGAAACTCCGGCAATGAAGAAGCTGTCAGCGGTCGACGCTAGCCCTATGTAAGTCAGGGTTGCTATTGCAATATTGAACCGAAACCCCTGTCTGCTTATACGGATTAAGTTTTTATGTGTACTACTTATTATTTATTTTCTGCCTGTCTCTTTCATTTTCTCGCTTGTTTTCTTGCTCTTACAATGCGTCACTAACAGTTTTGTTTAGGAAAGAATACACATCTAAATGTGCGACTCTATTATCTTATTTTCTTACTGGACAAACTTGTAAATTACAACTACTGACCGCAGTAAATTGTTCGTTAAGAATCATAGACTGTGAAATGTGGTGTTTCCCTTCTTTTGTCAGATGCGTGCACTTAAATTATACAGTGAGATTTTGCTTTCTTTATGTTTTCATGAGATGTATTACCACCCGTATTTCACAACTATCACGTTCTTGATGCTTCTTTGTCTCTGTAGCTTTAAATTTATTTTAGGACTTGATTTTTCTCCTGGTGACTATTGAGAGCTGAAGAGATCAATTTTGCATAGAACACTCGGGCTGCCACTTTGCTGTCGTTTACAGAATTCCTGGTTTTCAGATGTCGCTGTTGCCGATAGGCAACAATTGACTCCATGGAATAAATGCGTGTTGCTGCCTTAGTTACGCTATTACTCATGGTGCTTTATAGCATTGAAATAAACACAAAAATCACAGATAAGGAAGGGAACCCAAAACCATTATTTCTATTTCTATTCAGGTTCTGTTATATTACATGCACACATCGACGTTTGGTTGCGAGTGTGTACATGTAATAGTGTGGTTTGAAGCAGATAAAAGAAATTTCACTATGCCTAACCGGATATCCATTAGCCAACGTAGTGTCACCAATCAGACGTTGTAGTTCATCACTTCAGTGTGGTTTTAGTGCCTATGAACTTGTACTTACCTGATGCTGGGTATATGCAAAACGTTTTATGAATACATCGTTTATCATATGATTATTCTGTTAAAAATGTGTAATTAATACTAATTAACTAAATCTATTTCCTGAGCTAAGCGGAGAAATTATTAATATATCTTTCATCGACCTCATGTCCAAGTGATAGTGGACGTGTAAAACGAAAAATGTTATTCATTGATGATTTTAATTCGGGATTGGATAAGTGAATTCAGGATGTGGAACTAAAACCAGCAGCAGGCAACTATCGAAATGCCTCTTTTAAATACTATGAATGGAGTCAATTTTCAGTTCATGAAAAAAATCATCTGGAAATAATTACGATTCTGCTGCGCAAGCAAAACAATATATATATATATATATATATATATATATATATATATATATATATATATATATATATATATATATATATATATATAGATAGATAGAGGTACTTCCGTGTTTTCTTTTTAAAAACAGCCAACCTTATTCCTACATCATTATTATTGGAATTAAATTATCACGACTGTTTTCGGTTTCATGCGGTGACGTAAATGAGGCTGTTCTTTCACGGTGCTTCTAATGAATACGAAAGCGCTTCTACTTCGTTTATAATCTACGCAAGATATTCCAATGATAATAATTATATAGCATATAATTACGGAAAGACTTTTTTTCAATGCCTACTCATGCTGATAAGCATTTCGGTTGTTTATGGAAATATTTCATTTTCCAAACTCTTAATCCCGTTATGAGTTGATAATTGACTGTACACTTAACCTTGAGTGTTTGTCAATTCTCACTTTTGTAAACCTTTGGTGCTTCTTTTAGCCATTACGATAGTTTATTGTGTTTCGCGCATTGCGTATTATAAACCTTGTTTTAATCAAGGCCTCCTTATTCCTATTACTTACATTACCTTATTTAATCTGTAGTTAGTTTTTATGTGAATTATTTGGTATGATATTGACCTCTTGAATCTCGTAGCTTCGGATAGGCACGCACTGGCGCCTCCACCTGGTTATAAACGCGGATCCACTAAATTCTGCTTTATGTAGTACGTATTGTATTCGCTCACGTATTCTGGATCTCATATGAAGATTACTTCAAAGTTAACAATAATTGTTTCAAATTAGATATCCTACAAACATTTTCGTTAAACATGATAAAATTCACTGTACCCTTCCCATGAGCAACGATAAGGTGAAATTTTGTCGGGTCCAACAAATAATTTTTAGTATTTTCTTCTTAGTGTATACCAATGAACATAATTACTTATATATATATATATATATATATATATATATATATATATATATATATTGTAAAAAGCAAGAAGGGCACATATTGTAAATTGTATATAGGTGTGAAAATGAATATGTCAACGAGTGGACATTTCTCTATTTCGCACAATCTCTCTTTCTCTCTCTCCTTATAAACTTTGGGTGTTCACTTTTCGTAAGTACATGAATGTGTTTGCGTGTGATTGGCTTCATGTGGATATTAACGATATTGCTCACAATGGCATTTAAAACGCCATAAAAAGAGATATAAAATAAAATAAATATATGCAAAAATCATGACAGTGGATTCAAATATTTCGGTACGCAATCCGAAAATCAGGTAAATATAAAACAATTACCTGTCGTTTATATAATAAAACGAACATTGGTTGCGCGGGCAGTGATTACATTCAGTGTAATCAAGGTTACGAACCTGATATAAACACCTGATCCATTAAGTACTTACATTTTATCAGTATAAACTAAGAGTTGTATAGTGTAGTATAGTGGACACTATACTGTTTTTAGTTTATACTGTCAAAATGAAAGTATTTAATGGGTAGACGTCTGGTTACAGTGACCTAAAATCTTATGAAAGCGAGAGAAAAAATCCTCTTGAGGACCAAGTAGAAGATTTAATCGTAGGAATAACAGCAAAGCCACTGTGCTTTCTTTCAAAAATAATATCTACTATTTTGAAACGGGAGTGCCATCGCAGTATCAATTCACGAAGAAGGTCGTATTGGCACAATCGAAGTATCAGTTTATTCTTCAACTTCATTATCAAAAATTAATACATGAAGATTGAGATATAGCCATTAACTCAACACTGGTCATGTTTTAACCGTGAATTCAATCTTTTCTATTTGCTGGTTTCGCGATTCTGGTATTCATAAGGAGCTGATTGGGTGCTAGAATTTTTTGAAGACTAAGTTTTGCACTAGGTTTCACCGAATTTATTCGTGCGTTTTGCGGTTGCATCTCTAATCTTCAAGAATTTGCCAGTTGTATTGATCTAATTTTAGTACTACTTTCTGTTTATCCAGTTAGAGAAGATATACTTAAAAAGTCAAGAAATAGCTTAATCAGCCATCTTTAAACAAAATCTTTTTTAACCTTTGAGACTTGCCACTTTAAATATTAAGGTTACATGCAAAAGTGAAATAAAGTTTCATCCTGGTTAATAGTAATTTGTATATTGATGAAACATTGCTAGGTTGTTCATGCGGTCAGCCTATCTGTTGTCTAATCTGCAATACATCACATTGGATATTTGCACGCTCTCAAACAGTGGCCCAACCAGCACAATGTATGTTCTATAAAATAGATCGATGATGTTAGTACGTAAAAGAATGGTCGTATAGAACTGGTCGGCTCGTAGAATTTGTTAATTAATGATTCCTGACGCTCAGTTGTCAATGCCCTAAACCAAATCAAGAGAAGACATCGAATAACAAAGTTTTTCAGATGCCAGCTGCTACAAAGCATAAGACTGGACCGACATTACTATTAACTTGAAGACCTTGGGCTTGAGGCTTAATACAATATATGTGCGATTCCAAAGTTGTATGCAAAGGATACTAATGCAGCAGCTGAAAAGCTAATAAGTCCGAAAATCTCAGCAGAATACGATTTGCTTTGCATCACTCGTGGTCTTTATTAAACGAAATCCTTCATGACTGACGGTGGGACGCCCTTTCAAAATTGTCTTAAGCAACCGTTTATTATGCGTCTAGCTTCATATAATTGGGAACAGAATCACAACAGAATCATCAAGTGCCGGAGTCAATTGCAAAAGGGTTATAGAGGACCTTACTAGTGCGAATACATGTCTATAAATTATTTTAACAATCTGGGAACATTCGGAATATTCTGGCCGGGATAACATGATTTAGCATATTTGCAATAAACTTACGTGAGACAGGATGGCAGGCGGTTGCGTATTCTATGAAAGTCTCAGTAGCGGACTGTTGATACCGGTGGCGCATCTCAGCAATGTGTCAAAGGGTATAAATTCGGCCCACTCATCCTATCCACAGTCGAGCATCTGAATGGGTTTACCTAGTTCGTTTCTCTCGATTTTAGCGAATCCTGACGACATTTGATGCAGCACAAAGCAAACTGATAATACGGTAAGTATGTATTAGGTGTTGCGAACCTAGTAACAAATTAGTTCAGTTGTGACCAGAAGGATAAACCAAAGGCAGCATGAACGGAAAGTATAATCTCATGCACATTCGTTTCGTGCTTACTGGCGACTCATCAGTAGGAGCCGGTATTACGCCCTTTAACCACTATATATTTGGTAGAAGAATGTGGAATAATAGGACGGTACAATCTCCTAGACGAATGTGTAAACCTGTAATAGTGAAGCTAACATAATCTGAAGTCAACGACAATGCGACTTCAATGCTAACTCACACTATATAATATATATACCGAGTCTGTAAAGGATACTAACACTATGGCTATTGTGTTAGTAACTGATACCTTTTTTGAAATCGATGAGTACCGGATACTAACACTATGGTTTCCGAGTCGGTACATGATACCAACCTGATGGATATAAATTTATGCTAAAGTTAACCCAAATTGAGAATTACAACAATTTCTGAACACCTGTTACTCCAGTTAAACCATACCCTCTGGCCTTCATCGATATCAGTTTTCACATTTCGCGGTAAGCATGACATCATTCAATTTAATATATATTACAGTTAAATACTGTTTGTTGCGAAGAACTAATATATATGCAAATATATATTAGGTGTTGCGAAACTAGTAACAAATTAGTTCAGTTGTGACCAGAAGGATAAACCAAAGGCAGCATGAACGGAAAGTATAATCTCATGCACATTCGTTTCGTGCTTACTGGCGACTCATCAGTAATGTAACCACATCCATCATTACCAGTGACAGAAATTGTACAAAAATGCAAGTGATTAACAAAGAATCTGCATACAGTGCGCTAGTACCAGGGAACAAGGCAAATCATTGCAATTTGTAAAACAACATAGAGGGAAAATCATTTTTACTCAAGATTTACGGAAAATCTAAAACATAGTCAAAACACAACCCATCAATAATAGAACAACCAGATCTCAAACATTCCTTTATTTTTGTGGATTTGACCGCATTTTTCTTGTGCGGGACAATTAATAGCACTCATAGGTCGGTAAAATCTTGAACTTCCTTCATATTCAGATGATGTAATTTTTGGCCTCAATTGATGGGTTCTCACTTGTCCCTTCTTCTTTAAGCCTTCAATTAGCTGATTGTCTTAAAATGACGTTGGAACAAGATTTTCCATTGTTCTTTTACCTAATTTTCGAACCCGAATTTCCAGGCTCATCTTCAGGGTTGACACAATACGCACAGGAGTAAAACACAACTTGTGGCAAATGTGGTATCCTCATTCAAGACAGATATATTTATATTTATTTTAATTCCAAATGTATTTTTAATTGTCTTCCTAATATCCGGTCTTCATACCTAGTCTCTAATACTCAAATGTATACAAAAACTTAGCCTTGTCCCCCTCCGCGCACACAACCACCTATAAACATGTGTATTTTACTAAAGTGACATTTTATTGAATAACTATAAGCACACCTAATGGATTGACATACACGCCAATCCATGATGTCTATATTTTAATTTTTGTTCCGGACGCATAGAAAGATCAACAAAATTTTGATTTCAATCTTGCAGTAATCCTCACATGCCCCCAGTTTACCTAATCTCATCCAGCTTGCAATCGGATATAGACCGAGAGAGAGGTTAATAAAACTGTTGAAAGAATGTATAGTATTATTATCGTTTTGACAAGACCGAATACGGAGTCTACACTAACGAAATCGGCTCTCAACCAAATACACATTAATACTCATATCCTATATAAATTAGTTTCTCCATTAAAATATCTGTGTCGAAATCATGTATATACCTATATAATAAATTAGTATTATTTTATATTTATTTAAATTTTATTTATTTACTTATTTATAATTATATATATATTTTTAATTATTATTTAATAATAATATTGACCCATACGCGCACGCAAATAACTACCCACACGAATTCACAAATTGGCACGCAGTACAGCACCCAAAATCAACCGAAGTAAATCTAGAAAAAGCTGGCCAAATCTAATGCACTTAATGAATTGAAACTTTAGAATATATATATATATATATATATATATATATATATATATATATATATATATATATATATGTATATATATATATATATATATAAACGAAAGATTTCAATGTGCTTTCAAGTATTCTCGAAATAAACTGGCCTTAAACAATTATGTAATTCAATTTGTTTTTCATCCTATTAAAGAATATACTGTTAATATTCGTTGGCAATGGACATCATAATGAATATGTACTTATACATGTTGATTTAAATATATTTATATATTTTTAAAAAAATTTATATATGGACACTATAATCAAAGCACGGCTTTCGAAGCTACTTTATTTTTTTATAAAATGGATTTAATTTAGATTTACAGGTAAACCCTTTAACGTATTCTGTCAGAACTGGAAAGGAATTACATTTAATCTGTCTAGTAAAGTATATTTATCTAATGTGCGCATCAAAATTTTCATGAAGGGAATGTTTTATATAATACTTTTTAGAATAAACAAGCACATTATCATCATATAAACGGATATCAACACTGGAAATTGATAGTTTATGCGAAAAGAATAATTTTAATTACTCTATTTGTTTATTAAATAAAACGTGTTATATTGGAAGGAACGTTCTATGTCACTCATAAAAACACATATATGCGTTTATGTGCGGAACCATTCGAATTTATGTTTCTTCATGTACAAATTCTGTGTTTTTAAAAAATTGTACACATTTAAAATTAATGTTCAATTTAGTATATATTTTTTTTCTTTTGAAATGCGAGCTTCAATAAAATTCATTGTACCCTTCCTGTGTGCAAAAACAAAAAGAAATTTTATCAGATATAAGAAAATTTTCTTTCTCATGGTCGTCTCAAATATCTACTCATGAACATATCTTTATATATAAATTGGAACCCAAAACAAGATAGAAATATGTGAACAAAGAGAGTTTGAAAAATAGAAACCAATCAAATTGCGTGCGTCACATCCAGTTCAAGCTCAATGCTTGTACGTGCTTCTTCTGCTTACATAAATCCGGCTGCAATTTGTTTATCCATAAGGCTTCGTATGTGGCTAGCTCCCTTTTGTTTTTGCATTTAGTAATTACTTTGAATGCTACGTCTGGAGAACATACGTGCGTTGTTTCGATGATGTGTTGCGCAATAGCAGACGTGTATTCACCATTTGATTTGAAACAGGCGTTCAAGTTGCAATGTTCTCTCATTCGAGTAATTAACCCTCTGGTCGATCGGCCTACGTAAGTTGATCGACAACTTGCGCATATATATTGGTAAATAATATTTTATATCGACATTAACAGCTGTTTCTCTTTGACGGTTGGTAACGGCAAGTATATTACCCTAAACAACACGCAAAGTTTAGCTACATTAAATTTTCGTGTTAATGCTGCTTCAAATTTCTTTTGTGCCATTCGGGGAACTGCATCCCTCTTAAATGGGATGTTCTGGTAGACTGTTTACTTTTCTGGTCCCTAATACGTATTTTTCTGTTTAATTCCTCTTTTAATAATTGATTCAATTAATTTTCTGGGATAGCCATTAGACATTAAATCGTTAATTGCTTTATTATATTCGTTTTCATTTTAATCTTGAATAACTAAACTGTCAGATATTGAAAAGCACTCATGAACTGTTGATAATTTATATTGAAATGGCACAAAACTGCTGTAATGCAAATACTGTGCAGACCATGTTGGTTTATGGTAAATTGTCCTATTTAATTTACCATCAGTTTCCTTCTTTAATAGTACATCTAGGAAAGGCAGACAATCATCTTTCTCGTGCTCTGACGTGAAGCCGATATTCTTATGTGCTTTGTTGAAACTTTGAAGCAGTGTTCGTGATTGCGACCTGTTCTTAATGTCAAGGAAAATATCATCCACATACCGTATATATTGAGCACATTTACTTGTGTCACTGCTTAATGATGTGTTCTATAGATGTCCTAGAAAAATCTTAGCCAACACTGGAGATAAGGGGCTCCTCATTGCCACCCCATTAGTCTGTTTACAGATGCTTCCATTAAAACGTGCATAAAAAGATTTTTCTAGGGCATCTAGAGAACACATCATTAAGGAGTGACATAAGTCCATGCGCTTAATTACTCGAATGAGAGAACATTGCAACTTAATCACCTGTTTTAAATCAAATGGTGAATACACGTCTGCAATTGCGCAACAAATCGTTGAAACTTTGCAAGTATGTTCTCCAGACGTAGCATTTAAAATAATTACTAAATGCAATAACAAAAGGAAGCTAGCCACACACAAGGCCTTATGGATAAAAAAGATTCAGCCGGATTTATGCAAGATGAAGAAGTATTTTCAGGCATAAAGCTTGAACTGGAGGTAACGCACTCAATTGATTGGTTGTTTCCCTTATTTCACACTCTCTCCATCTTTACATATTTCTATCTTGTTTTGCTCTTCAATTCATATATAAAGAGATAATGAGAAAGAAGCTTTTCTTGTATTTTATAAAATTTCTTGTTATTTTTGCACATGGGAAAGTTACTATGAATTTTATTAAGACATGGATTTCAAAAGAATAATAGTACTACAAATATACCCAACTGCTACACTACTTCCACTTCAACTTGTACTTTTATTAGTTATATTACTGATACTACTAGTACTAGTACTCCTAATACTACAAATACTACTATTAAAAATACTACCACAATTATTACTACTACTACAACTAATAGTACAACAACTCCTACTAATATATACAAATACTAATACTACTACTACTACTACTACTACTACTACTACTACTACTACTACTACTACTACTACTACTACTACTACTACTACTACTACTACTGATACTACTACTACTATTGTTACCATTGCTACTTCTCCTTCTACTACTAGTATACAAACTACTATTATTATTACTAGTAATACGCTACTACTACCTGTGCTACTTTCACTATACTCCTAATTCTACTGCTAATACTATTAATATTACGATCACTACAACTACTACAACTACCACTACTACTTCTTCTATTGTTATTATTATTATTATTATTATTATTATTATTATTATTATTATTATACTTCAATTAATACTACTACTAAACCACTACTGGTACTACTACTATTAATGCTATTAATACTATTCAAATATTACTACTAATAATAATTCTGCTGCTACAACTAATACTACTATACCACTACTGTTACTGCTACTGCTACTGCTGCTGGTGCTCCTACCACTATTTCTACAACTAATATTAAAACAACTATTTCTACTAATAATAATACTACTCCTCCTACCACTACTACTACTACTACTACTATTAATACTACTCCTACTACTATTTGCATTAATAGTAATAATTTAATAACAATATTAAAACAAATTTTAATACTTATACACCTAAACTACTACTATATCTTCTACTAATAGCAATAACACCACTACAACTACTACTGCTATTTCTATATATTCTACTATATTACAACTACTACTAATATTATTATTAATACTATACTGCAAATAATATTACTACTACGACTACTAAAACTCCACCTACTACTACTAGTACTACTACTACTACTACTATAACTATATTTCAACTACTCTTACTAATACTACTATACCGGTAATTCTATTGCTATTCATTTTTTTACTACTAGTACTAATACTACTACTGATACTGATTTTACTACTATTCCATTTTTTATATTATTTCTTCTACAAGCACTTCTTTTACTACTTCTTCTCCATGCGTGTCTGCTGCTAGTATTAATATTAACTCAAAATCTACTACTAAAATTAAGATTAATTGGTCCTCCTTTTCGTATTTTACTACTTTTACAAATGATAGTACGACTGTATCTAATGCTACCATTACTATTAATGCAGCAAATGCTATTATTAAAACAACAATTTTTAAGAATAATAACGCGTCTGCTGCTGGTACTGCTTCTACATTTCCTCAAACTGTTTAACCTAGTGCTTCCAGCGCAAATAGCAACAAGAATTACCAATTATATTTAATTCAAAGTTTCGAACTTGATCCCATTATATATAATTGTCAGCCAAAACTAAGCATTGTATAAAGTAGTAAAGGCATTTGCACCAGTAGACCGTATCGATCTCATTGGGAATTCTTCTAAAACAGTCCAGAATTTTGCGGCGGACGGGGCTCGAACTGGGATATATTTGCTTCAGAATCTGACTCTATTCACTGAGCATCCCTGTCACATATTGCACATGTTTTTCAGTTATATACTAACCTATGGCTTTAATTAGACCTACGTTTGTATATAACAAAAACTATTGTTTATTTAGCGACAGTGTGGCGCAGCAGATAGTCACTGACTCCGAATCAAATGTATCCCAGTTCGAGTCCCATCCGCAGCAAAATTCTGGGCAGCACTTCAAGAGTTCCACCATAAGAACAAAATTTGACACAAAACAGTCTTTTCAAAAAGTAATTTATTTTAATCTGGCTTATTATTTTTCCAATATCAGTTGTATGTGTAGATACGTCGTAAGTTATCTAGGACCTTGAATCAAATATTAAATATTTCATTGTATAGCAATACAATAAACGCGTGTTTGGAATTTTATATTAATACAAAGGTCTATAGTTAGGATAATTTAAAAAGTATAGCTAAGGAAGGTACGACTTTTGGACAACCAGCTGCCAAATAGGATGGTCAGATTGGAACAAACTTATAAATCAAGTTTATATAAAGTTTCTAGCAGAAATTGTAATATTTTGTAAGAAACAACAAATAGACCATTAGATCAATATAGACATCCTAATATGTAAAGTCCATTAGACACTCATGGCAAATCAGATTAAGTACTGATTGAGGCGTTAACGGCTCATTTTGCTAGGTCAACACAAAATAAAGATAAGATTGATAAGGAAATCTATTGAAATATAATCATAGGGCTATATTATGCGTAAAAACTTTAAGAATAGCTTCAAGTTCAATAACAAATTTAGCGCTTTCTAATGAAAATGAAGTTGACAATCCACAAGTGAGATACATGGACTCGAAAACTGGAGAATAAAAATATAAATTTACACCTCAAGGGAAAATTGTATAAATATTATTTTAAGCAAGTTTATTGATGTTCTAGTTATTTACTTTTGTTCTCTAATTTGAAGGATAAAATAGAAAACAAATTTTAATTGGGATATAGTTTTAACGGTCTAGATGTTGTTACCCTGAAACCACATAAATCTTGGCATATAATATAATTTTTTAAACTGCATTGTTTTGTTAATAGTATTTAAAATAGTTTACTTTTAATTTTTTGCTCTTATATGTGTATATTTATAACCTACTTATTTTCATGATGCATTTAGATTAAAACCTTGAGTTGAATCTATTTGGCATACGAAAGTCATTTAAATCTTTATTATTAAATATAAAAATAAAACGTCATTTTTTCAATAGTTGTTTTGCTAAAAGCTTCATTTCATTGATTTAAATAAACAGATATGTCAATCAAATGAGGTGAATATTAAGTCTAATGTTGGAGATATTGAATATATCAGAATAAGCAAAAAGGTTTCAGGTTTTCACCTCAGAAAAAACCCACACACATATACGCGCGCACACACATACACCCACACCTAAAATCTCCTGTGCTAGACCTGACATTTTCATGCAGAAAACGATATACGCAAATAGGTCATTGTAGTTTCAGTGTAAAAAAAAGATGAAAACGCGTATTAAATTGCATATAGTTAAAATTACATTTGTTTGTACATGAGACGATATTACTGGGCTATTTCAGGAAGAGCAAACATTGCACAAAATTGAAAACAGAAAATGGCAATGTTACTATATACAAGCAGGTTTCAAGTATATTGCTTAATTTGCTTTCATATACTGATTATATATATATATATATATATATATATATATTAATATATGACATATATATATATATATTGACATATATATATAACATTATTTTTATTGGGAAGAGAAAACATTGAACAACAATGTGGATAATAGCTGCTATATTTCAAGAATACCCAACAACACTACAAACTTGACTTTATATATATCCCGGCTATTTATTTTATTAAGTGGGTGAAAAGTAGTTCAAGTTTCCTTTTTAGTTCTATTTCTTGTTAATGGTTTATTCCGGGTCCATTTGACGACCAAAAAGAAATAGAAATAGCATTGAAATTCAGACATGTCAAACGAAATTAGTTTCACCGGCTTTAATAAAGATTATTTTAAATAAATGCTGCGATTATGATATAAATACCAGTCCCATTATTTACACACATTTTCGAGTATAAAATAAGTATAGTGTAATGCAAAAAATGCAGCTCACCCAATAAGTTACCGTTTGTTGCGGAAAACGAATATTAATGCATTTGTGTATAAGGCACTCCACACCTAGTAACGAAAGGTACAATATCATATGCAGATTCGTTTTATGTTTAGTGACGACTCATTATTAGGAGCCGGTGTTAAGGCCTATACATACTATATACTTGGGTTAGGTAAGTGGAATAATTGAGGTCCAATTGTCAAAGACTTTATACAAAACTTATTCCACTACTGCTGGTATATACATTCTTTTAGTAGATTGTACCACCCAATTGTTCCACATTTCTCACCCAAATATACGGTGGGTATAGGGTTTAATACCAGGTCCTACTGATGAGTCACTAGCAAACACGAAACGAATGAGCAGATGAGATAATACCTTTTAGTCATGCTTACTTTGGTTTATCCACCTGGTCCTATTTGAAATATCTTGTTACTAGGTGTGCAACATCTAATACACGATTCATATAGTAGACTAGTTAAGTCCTTATTGAGAACTCTTCACGATCTGTCCAAGATTTGCCGCAGCAAGGCTCGAACCTGTGCAAGTCTGCTTCGGAATCTGTTGCTCTAATCACTAAGCAACCCTGCCGCACGCTACACTCTTTTGTCAGTTACATACTAACTAACATTTCTTGGTTAGCATCAACATCAAATTTAGCCCACAATAATTTTTATCATCGCCCTCGCAACCGATGTTAAATTACTTATATAAATGTTCAATTCAATACCAATTCAGCAGGTTTTGCGATGCCTGTTCTATATTGCCAGATTGAAGGTTGGTATGTGGTCTACAGCGATGCCACATAGGCTCCACCTGAAGGAAAGGCTAACCAAGAAGCATTAATTAGTATATAACTGAAAGTTGTGTTTAGCGTGCGGCAGGATGGCTCAATGGTTAGAGCAAGGTACTCCGAAGGAGACGTTCCCAGGTTCGAGGCCTGTTCGCGGCAAATTCTGGACAGTAGGTAGTGTTCCCAATAAGGATGAAACCAGTCTACTGGATAAATTGCCTGTTATATATTATACATTGCTTAGCTTATACGTAAGAATATGCGTACATAATGCAATTGGTGTTTTTATTATGATTTCAGCCCTAATTCAGAATAGCCTGACTAGCTGTTACCCACAAAAACAAATCAAATTCCAGGATGCCTATAAATTAAACATAGTAAAATGTTGTCGATTATTCTTAAAATAAGCCAGTCATTATTGAATTTTTGCCTTTGAGGCTATATATAAGTCCCTTTATGCGTTTTAATTTTACCCATTTTATTGTCCTGTAGGTTACTTCAAAAAATGAATATCATGAAATGTAAGTAAGCTCAGTGTCCATCCGCCAGTCTCACATCTGATGACGTTAGGCTATCCTCTTTAGAGAGATCTATTTTCAATTTGAATAAAATCTTTGACAGACACTTCATAGACACAGCAAATGCTAATAAAACCGCAAATCATTAACAGTCACATTGGTACAAACGACACTCGAGATCCCCTTGATCATTCAGTCGATATTCTCCAAAGAATTGATGCTATAATCATCAAAAGTATTTCTATAATTGTCGAAATTGCCTGCACGGTTCGGAGAATTAACCAAACGGATCCAAGTTTCCGTCCTTGGCTGACCACAAGCAAACATAAAGGAACAGTACGCATTCTTCACGGATAAAAGAGATAATCAACATCCAAACGCCTATTGCTGACGTTTTTCTTGATTCCTTTCTTCCGAGTAAACTTATGTACGAAGACATTATAGCCGATGATGCCATGTGCAATGACAAGCGTATTTATCAATATGATACGACCAAGAAACCTTATGAAATTCTGCATCTTCACGATTTTAAAACCGGAGAGGAAATCGTCGTAGACGCAGATGCAGGAGATTCTGTTCTCAAGGGTGAATCCGTTGCAAAAATGTCTCTAGGTGTTCTACTCGTAACAGCTACGGAGGAGCACATTTCCTCTTATGGTTACCGGCATTGCTCTCTTAGTATAGGTTTACGACGTGAATTTGCTCACAGCTTCATTGCCGCTAAGGTCTCACACAACTTAATGGGTATAGATTTCTTGTTTCTAATCAAAACAACATTGACCACTCCACCGGACTTGAGCAATGTTTCTGTACATTTGCTTACGAACATAAGTAATCACAGTTCATACAGCCAT
Source organism: Eudiplozoon nipponicum (assembly GCA_029291075.1). Taxonomy (NCBI): domain Eukaryota; kingdom Metazoa; phylum Platyhelminthes; class Monogenea; order Mazocraeidea; family Diplozoidae; genus Eudiplozoon; species Eudiplozoon nipponicum. The sequence goes on along the minus strand of JAQBSW010000076.1, from coordinate 183,314 downwards.
CTCCAGTTCAACATTGGACAGAAATATCAACAGCTCTTCAAGAATACATGTCGTTGTTCGATCTCAGCAAGTCAGAGCTACTTGTCTCCAACATGATATCATCACAACAGTTCATTCTATCGCATTTCAAAAGAGAACACTACCTCCAGCTCTACTGTAAGCTGCCCAAAACTGTTTTCAAGATTACGGGGAATAATGCATCATCAGACAATCAAAAAGTTCATATTCATCACCGTTACACTTGACCACTAAATCGAAAAGATCATACAGAGCCTGCGGAGGTTATCGCAAGCTCAATTCTGCGACAAAATCTGAGGCATACCCCATTCCCAATATAAACACACTGCTTGAAAAACGCAGCGGTAGCAATTTATTTTCAGTGATTGACCTCAGACAAGCCTGCCACCACATTCCGGTTGCGATATAGAAAAAAACTGCAGTCATCACACTATTGGGCATTTTTAAATATTTTTACATGTATTTTGGTCTCAAGTGTGCCACTCAGATATTTCAGAGGTTCATAGACACCATACTCAGTGATGACGCCGATTACTGTATGTCATATCTTGATGATATAATGGTTTTTAGTTCAAACCTAGGCCATCATGCTAGGTATCTAAGAAATGTCCTATCAAACGTATCAGATCTCGAATTCAAGATCAGTAGTGACAAATTGCAACTAAATCCGTTAATTTTATGTGGCAACGTATTTCACCTCAAGGTATACAGCCTTTGCAGTCTAAGGCCTATTTGATCAAAAACATTGCGTCACCAAGGCCTTGAAGGACTTACAGAAAATATTGGGAATTCATAACTAATATCGCAAGTTCCTTCCCGGCCTATCAAAACAACTATACCCTTAATGTAGGCACCTGCGAAATCGAAAAGGAATTAGCTGAAACACTATTATTTTCTGTAAGTTTGAAGACGAGGAATTACTGCGTCATGCCATCAACTCATTAGCAAATGCCACAATGCTAACAGATCCAGACTTCAAACGAGCTTTTCTACTCCCTATTTAGGCCTCCGAAATTGCTATTGGGGTTACTATGAAACAAGATGTCGATGGAGTTTGATAGCCTATTAATTTTTACTTGTGTACTCTACAACAAGTAGAAACTAGATATGACACTTTCGATCGAGAACTCCTCGCCATCCATGACGAAGTGCGCCACTTCATTAGCATCATAGGTAGCCGAAGATTTGTTGTTTTACAGATCATGCATAATTGGTTAGCGTACTTCAAAACGCGACTTAAACCGTTGCAGAGTACCCTGGCAGAGAATAGGAGCAGTTGTTACGTCTAAGTGAACAGAGCATAATGGCAGATTCGTTTTTCAGGCGAGATTTCTTGTTAAAATCACCTTCGTCTTCGCCATTCTCATTCAACTCTGTGACTCTCAATGAACCAACATTAACACCATCCCTCCTACGAACGGAACAACGCTGCGACACTCTATTTCAAAGATCAGTCGCTCGTCTTCCCAGCAAGTTCGTATGCTGACTGGAATATTTTACCCTTTGTCTAATTCACGGGTACGCAACCCCATAAAGCAGTTCTGTCCACCATCCTCCAGAGAAAGGTTTTCGACTCCATTCACTCTATTTCACCTTCAGGTAGTAATGCGACTGTCAAACTTATTACAGATCGTTTCTGGGGTCATAGACACAAGCAGAATGCTAAGCAATGTGTCTCCAAGTGTGATTTATGTTAAAAGAACAAAATCACCCGGCACACCTCATTAGTTTGTTTTGTAAAACTGTTGAGGATGGACCAACTAAAGAAGGCGATCTATAACAGCAGCCAAAATATTTTGGAAAAAGAAACTAACTGTAATCAGTACTGCTTTAGTCAAAACGTAGATAAGGTAATAAAAATTCATTCTAAGATGGAAAATTTCCCAACAACGTCACGCATAACCATCGTCCACATTGAAATATTTCATCTGACTCATGTTCAAGGTTTTAGCTCCCTTCTAACTATGATGGATAGATTCACCCGACGGCCTGCGGCTTAACGCCTTGGCACCATTTTTGCAAATTAAGTCACTAATGGTTTCAACTCTGCATGGATGGCAAGGTCATTACTGATAGAGGTACATGCTTCTCATCTCGTTTCAATACTACCTTGCAGTTCATGGGATGCACTATACGTAAGACAACTGCCTACAACCCACAGTCTAACGATATGGTAGAGAGAATGCATATGGAATTCAAATCAGTTTTAGCATCCTCGTCCAATAATAACAACTGGGTCGATGAATTACCTTTAGTCCTACTTGTTATGTGTTCCCGCATACGCGAATTTGTTAGAACGTCTGCGTCACAACTCTTGTATAGCATGGACCTACGCCTGCCTAGTCAGTTCTTAAGTTTACTACTCGCTCAGGATGACCAAAAGTCGAAGATTCTCGCTTTCGATTACATTTCAGTAACATTTCTGCCCAGCAGCCAAGACATGTTCCTCAGCCAGTCTTCGTTTATCCGCAATTTCATAGCTGCAAAAAATTTCTTGTTCGTAACGACGCTGCTGTTGCACCATTGCAAACCGAGTATCGCGGTCTTTACTCAAATTTGTTCAAATATCTTTAATATGTTATTATTATCCAATGTGCGATACCTACTTCTTTAAGCATAGAAAAGTTGAAACCTTTTATCGAACCGCCTAATCCTGGCGATATACAACCTTCTACATGCGTTTTAGGCTCTACATGCCTACAATTTCTACGAAGCAATAAATTATATTGCATTTCGTGTAACTGATAGATTTTTTTGCTATTAATTGTTCATTGTTCTTCGTATCACATGTTAATTTTTTGCGCACCACTTGCTAGCTATTTCACGTGACTTGATCACCTCATATGGATCCATATTATTTTTTTCATACTCGCTTGCCTCACGTGGTATAACCAGCTATTCTTAGCTAACAATTGTGTAGCGTATGTAAACAAATTTTCGGTATTATGCCATTTCTGTGGCAATGTTGATTTGCATGTATTGTTTATACACCACATGGTTGCACCGTAGGTTTCACGCCTGAGACTACATTTGCCTATTTTGATATGCCCAGCTACTTAGATCTAACGCCTTGTGTAGCAGCATAGGGTAGTCCCCGGTTTCATAACATAGTATAGGAAATTATCATGCGTACCGCAACTCCATCAGATACGCAGTTCATATTCACTAACGAATATCATAGACTACAACCTTATTATCTCCTTTGGTCATATCGAACTCATTCATTAACAGTGATCCAGATACTCAGGAAACAAACTTAAACCTCGCATCTTCAGTCGCAATCCACTTTGCAAGTTCCACGCTGCGGCACTCAAAACCGATCATCATTTCCTTCTTTTGCTTCACGCGGTATGACCGATCTCTACGATTTAGAATTTGTACAGCAATTAAAAGTGGTTATTTGGGATCATATAAGTGTTAAAACAATTAAAGAGTATGCACCTGGCCAGCATCAACACATTACGATATATTTGTGATTAAACGGTTGCCAGAATGATAAACAGTTTCATATCTGCGTTCGAACTCTGCCCTGCAATACCAATCAAGTCTTGCCAGGAGGAATTGTTTTACTTCTTACTTTTTTCTCAGAGAGGGAAGTGATGTAATAGTTCAAATTAATTCGTCGAAATTTCATCCAAAATAGTACAAAATTTAATACGGTGGACCAATGAGAAAGCGCGCTTACCGTTGAGCAATTACGTGCGACTTCGTGCCTATGTAAGCGCGATGCAATAACAATGCAACACAATTTGCTCTTCTCGCTACCCGTGATTGCTGACGCCTTCTCTGCTGCACTGAATATCTACGCCAACTTTTCTACTTTCGTTTACCACGCTGTCACTAACTCGGCTAGACTTCAGTCACGCCAATTTTCTTGTTGCTGCACATTTAAATATTTGAAATTGATCGTCTATTAGTCGGATTTCTACGTGTGCCAGCCATCTCGGTGTTGCTGCAGACCTTCAACAAGACTAATCAAGGCATTCGAACAGAAATTAACACATCCTGTTTCATCAATTCTACTTGGTCACGTGCATCAGCCCAAAGGGTCACTAGCCAACGAACAGGACACAAAGAGCTAGTGTCTAGAAGGACATTTACACGTCCACACTCTGCATATACTCACTACCCCTCACGACATTTGTCGGTAAACACATTCCAGACCCTATTATGGGCCACCAAGTGTAACTGCTCCCTCCGAATACTTACACTGTCTTTTTAGAAACGCCGCACAGTACACTTGCCGGGACGTTACAACATTATGAGCGATTGGTTATCATCATGTGTGATCACCATTCAAAAGGCAATTTTGATCACAAACGAGTAAATATAAATGTGACCGATAGCCTATTATTTTGCTAAAACTGTAGAATGTTTGAAATACGTTGGCAGAAAACTGGAGCTCTACTCAGGAGATTTAAGTGTCATAATTTCCTCCTATTTCGCTTTGTTAATATTTAGCATTAAAGCCCCGAATTAAAGTAGGTAAGTGCAGTTTTTTAAAAGTATTATTGTTATAATTGCTTCAAAGAGGCACACGTGATCTATCTGAATTGGAACTGAATTGTGCGTATAGATACATATTAGTGGTTTAAAAAAGACGATGGATCTATATATATAAAAGAAATGTCGAACTTCATACAAGTAAAAGATAAATATGGAAGACTAAAATAACTAACCTTGTTGCATCAAAGTGCCAATTGTAAACCAAAGACTGTTCAGCATGTTGAATCTGTTTTCCACTGTTGCGGAGTCCTGTTTGCAAGGATAAGGGTTGTACCATTCGTAGGGACTGAACCGAGCCACAACAAAAAGTACAAAACTCACCATAATGTAAGCTGCAATTATGTAGCCCCAAACCTGAAATTAAAATACAATGAACGAAAAAGTAAAAATGCATACTCATTATTCGGTATTTAACAATAATTGATTGCGCGGGTAGTGGTAACAATACTTTAAATCAAGCTCGCAAATTTGATTTAAAGAATTATTCGGTATTATTAATTGGCATGTGAGATTAAATACTGAAAAATACCTTTTAACGTTGTAGGCACTCGTATAGGAATACCTAATTTTTAAATAAATTTGTAGGATTTTTCTTAATACACTTATAGTGTTAACCATGATCGGCGTATTCTAATTTGGAGCTTTTAAAAAAAGGTTTCTTTTATATAGTGTTTTATGCTATTTAAAGAAATAGAAAAAGCGCCACAACTTTTCAACTGATAAATAGCCTTTGACAAAATGTATGCAGTCACGAACATTAACTGCTTGCAGCTTTCGCAAAATATACATATATAGGCAATGCAATTTAAACAATAACTGATTGCGTGGGTGGTGGTAACAATTCTTTACTACCGCTGACGGTAGTTTTCCTATGTTGTTCAAATAATGGTTAACTACAATAGGATTAGCGTTTACTTCCAGCTCGAAAATTAGATTTAAAGAATTTTTACTACCTCCCGTGCAATCAATGATTGTTTAGAAGTTGCTAAAATTTAATGTGCGTGACTGCGTAGAAATCGTGCAGCCGACATGTCCAGTCAAGTAAAATGTATGCCAGATTACCTGAGGAGTTAGCCGTGTATCTTCTTTTGCTTTCAATACATATGAATTTATGTTTGATCCTGGCCAGTCAGTTTTTTGTCGAACATAGGGAAGATCGAAAAGCGGCAGCACGTGTGACTGACGGTAGTTTTGCTATGCTGTTCGAAGACTGGTTATGTGCAATGGGATTCGTGTTTACTTCAAGATCGCTAACTCGATTTAAAGTATTGATGGCTTTGACAGTTCGTGGCCAGCAGAATATAATTTCATGGTGGTAAAGAGATTCCGATATATATTTGAAAATTATTGACATTATAAAAAGAATAAAATTATAAACGTAGCTACGCGCACTGTATGAAAATATGCTCCAAAAGAACTTATAATCCACATAGTTCTTACTTTTTACTTTACTGCGGCTGACTCCTTTTGGAGGATAAGCCGGCTCCATTGATTTCATGGAGTTTCTTGGGAATTTGGTACAAGTGGTGTCCCCTCACCACTCGGCTTTTTGATCGAGGACGCACCTCTAGCCTTTGCACATCCAAGCGCAGTCTGCAAGGCAGCAGTAAGTTGCATAGTTGCCGGTGGCTGTTGAGAGCTCATTCGCCATTCGGAAGTACGGGGTACTGTCCAGGAGTCCATGTAATCCTGTGGCTGTTGAACCCTTTTGTGGCGGGGAACACACGCCGAGTCATGGTGCCGTCGTCGGGCTCATGTGGTATTTTATAGGAGATCCGATTGCCGGTCGGAAATCCACCACGCCCTGGTGACACCACCGCCATAGCCCCGTTAGCCCATGTACGATCGGCCATCGAGACATGGTTGACACCGTGGTACCACGTTGAGGAGGGGATGGACTTTACGACGGACATAGTTCTTGGCTTTACTTAAACGGCTCATTGTAGCGAATGTCGATCATTTCTGTTGAGCAGATGCCTTCTCGTACGTCCGACGTATTTGCTATCAGACATCCATGTAAATTTGTTTTAAATATTTGTTTTAAAATATTTGTTTTAAATATTTGTTTTAAACGAATTCGGCAGTTGATCTTTGGCACCCAGCCTAATGATTCATTGTGAGCTGATTGTGTCATTAAATTTTCAATTCTAAACTAGGCCTTAGTAATTCTGCAACTATTTGTTTGGAAACTGCGATGTCGCTTCTATGTGGCAGGTTTAGGATATTTTTGTTTTTATCCTAAATAATACGATTTAGGTGTGGTGTGATGTGGAGTTTTATGAACATGTCACAAGAAGTAGATTTTAAGTCATTATCAAGCTGTCTAGATTTTCATCATTTTTTCACAAAAAATCTTCCTGACAAGATTTGTTAGGATTTTATAAATGTTGTCATCAATGATTAAGGAATAGTGGTGATTTCGCGGTGATATTTCTAATGAGTGTAGAATTTTACTGTGTTAACCTTTTCAAATAATAAGTATACGCTCTGACGGATTGGATGGCGAAGAACGGAAAAGCGTTGACATTCTATATCTTGTGTTGGATGAATATTCTCTAATATATATATATATATATATACATAAAAGATGCATAAAAAATTTATTAAAATAAATGCGATCAAGTAACTAAAGCAAAATAACAATTTTGGATGTGTAGATCAGTCTATTCATAATTTACCGATTTTCCGCTAAGCCACGAATTTAACAAGAATGAATAGTAAAATTTTGCAGTTTATGCGCCACAATTAGGAACATATTTGGCACGTTTTAGTATGAATAATAATAAAAAAACATATTATGAGCAACGGTTCATAAATGCATTAGGGAAATGAGCAAACGCCAAATAAACTAAAATTAATAAATAGAAGTGTCATTATATCTCAGTAATCAATTCATTCTTTATTTGATCCAAGACTATATAAATAAATAAATAAATATCAATCTCACGGAGAAATAAACACCAAATTTTATGTAAAAAAACATCTAATTAATCACAAATAATAAAATTAACGGGTAACAATCATCCGATTGCACATATCCAAACAGAAACTAATAAAAATTGGAGCCGCAAAAAATGCATTTGCGAAATTCATAATATTTACAATAAGCCGTATTCGTCCACTTTCAATTGTTAAAGTGAATCTTTAATGTATATATAGTTAATATATGTAGGTCCATGAGAGCATAGATATATACGTCGTGCCTAAACATGTGGCCTTTGAGTTCAAAGATTTTTTATGCAAATCGGTGCGTATTCGTCGGCAAATAAATAAAGACAGTGCTACCTCAAAACTTTCAATCAGAGCTCGATAAGTACCTCATGGACGTATTTGCTACGACAATGGAAGTCGTAATATTCCGTACTCACCTGCACGAGTTCCGAGAATAAGTAGGATTAAGGCAACTGTCGATGCTACCTCATTTGCGTTGGACTAGGAAAACGTCAAAATACACAAAGTCGTATAAATATCCTTCAGTTCTTATACGCATACGTATATATTTTTCCGTTTACTTGTCCCAAATGATTCGGCCAAATATATAATAGAATTCGGGAAAAAGGCCGGCTCTTACCAATTTGTCGCCAGTACGCGCTACATGAGATTACACTCTTTGTTAAGACTTAACTTCGTTTATTATTCTGATCTGATGTGGACTGACTTGATACACTGAGGCCAGTAAATCATAATTTGATCGTAACTCATTTCCAGTGGCTAGTACGAATGATTTGGATGACTTCGGTATGGGAAGACGAATCAGCACACAGACACCACGTAGACGAATTCAATGTGTACTTGGAAATGGGGATCAATAAGATCTTTGCAGAACTGATAGTGCAAATCCTCCACCCACGTAAGAAAACCGTGGATAACCTTAATTCGATACGAAGTACACCATATCTAAATCATACAAATTGTAGATATAGATAGCATATGATTCCCACCTGCTCTTGTACATGTCTTCCTTGCTAGTCTTTAGGCACGTAATCTTGGCCGCCTTCCTTGCAGCGTCATCACAAGCATCTTTAAGTGGCACGATTACAATGCACAGTGCTATTGGATGTTGAAGATTATTCACAAATTAGCCGAATATATATATATATATATATATATATATATATATACCCAGGCGCGGTTTCACAACGATGTAATAATTTTGATGCAAAATTGCATTGAGAACAATAATTGACGTGCGTAATTGATTGTCTGTTCCCTTATTTCACTCTCTCAATGTTTACATTTTTCTATCTTGTTTTGTCTTTCAATTAATATATAAAGAGCTGTTCATTTGTAGATGCTTGAGAGCAAAATAAGACAGAAACGGTTCTTGTATCTCATAATATTTCTTTTTCTTTTTGCACAAGGAAATGGTAATGTGAATAACAGATTTATTTTATGAACTTTATAAATGCGGCGGCAGCAGAAAAAATGTGATGATCGTTTCTGGCTGCGGCCAATGTGCACAATACGTACTAGAGATGAGAACTAAATATATGATTAGTCGTACCTTGTGTTTGTTTTGCAGTTTGATTCTTGCTAAACAATTTTCTGTATTACTTTTAACGATGAAAACGGACTTTCGAAACACATCATTTTGTGCAACTGACGGCAGTTTGTCTTTATTCTGTGGCTGGGTATATAAAATCGTATTGGTGTTTATTTCAAGGTCACAAGATTTATTAAAAGTAATTGAAAACATTTTTCTAAACACTTTTCAGAACTTCTTAAAGTCAACCAATAAATCATACATCACAGTCGAATTTGCTTTCGTCGAAATTGTTTTTAATGACAAAACCTAGCTTTTTTTCAAACAATGCAGGTGAAGTAGTGTTAGCAATGCGTGCAACATAAATTTAGATAACTGATGCCAAGTTACGGATCGTTATTTAATAGACTAAAAACACCGTCATATATAAGGGCGAATCTTTGCCGAGACCTAAACCATGCTAACTGAAAGGAAATTGTCTGAAAAAATAAACGAACATGCTCACTTCTATACCGGACGGAATCCGCATTCAAAATCTGTTTCTGTACAATAAACTGTTAAATTTCAGCATAGAACTATGCAGTTTCAATGACCTTGAGAATATTTCTTCAACAGGCATGTTGTTTCATGCCTTGTTGCTAGAACAACCTCATACGCGCACTAAAACTACCATGAAAAACTTTCCCGTGGCCAACTTATTATCCTGTAATTGTAATGATGATCTTTAGTTGTTAATACAAATTATAAAATAGGTGAGTTAAAATAACCACAATGTTATAAAGCGCTGACTACCACTTATAGACCCTGAATGGGTTTTATAAAAAAAACAAATTATAACTTATTTAAGCAAAATTACCGGTGGAGAAAGAGGACGCAGAAATGTGAACAGGCCTGGCTTCGTGTCGACTGGTCTCTTATACAGAATACTGACACCCAAACTCATAAACGGCGTTGTAAAATCAATAACACGTTTCCTTTCATAGTTTATTGTCAACGGTGCCACACACAAATCAGCTTTCTGTTTTGAAGTCAAAATTAAGAAACAAAAAACAAATTCCTTGCTGATATCAATATTAATGATATTGTCATTAACATTAATATTTGTTTTAATCATAATTTATTTTTACTACTACTGACACTGTTTTCATTATAAATATGATAACTTTTATAACTTGTTCCGAACTAATGTTTGTTGTTGAGTTTAATGGTGCACATGAAAAAACGGCATAAGTCAAATGTGCACAATTGTCGATATCTGGTGGCAAAAAGCAAAATAATTTTTTTTAAATAAATAAGCGTAAATTAAATACTTGAACGTAATTCGAAACCTTTACTTAGCAATAAGCGTCTTTTTATGTTTGGTTAATAAAGAATGACAGGAGAAATTGTCATGAATTTCTGAAAAATGGAAAAAAAGCGAAACCGGGCGCTTATACGGATACATTGGATCATTAAAAGCCAAGCGTAAAAGTTCACGTATAAATCGACTCCACAAAAATTTTCAGCCTGAGAACTAGAAGACTACAATCCGTTTTAGCAAAAACGTCACCATTAACAGCCTTTATAACATTTAATTGAAATAATAGTATTTATATAATAATAGTAGTAGTGGTATAGTAAATTTCGCCGATAACAGTCATAAAAGTATGTAGATAAAAGCAGAAGCTGTATAGACAGCATGTGTGATGGCGTCTAAAGTGTATGAGATCGTTTAATTCAACAACACTTACCCAGGTAGCGTGGTGTCTGTTGTATAGTGAGAGATTTGGTGTGGTCAGTTGGATCTTTAGGTCTAAATAGATGCCATAAAGGCTTCACCTAAAGGAAAGGCTAACCAAGGAACTTTTGTTAGTACAAAAATGGAAATTGTTTTTAGCGTGCGGTATGGTGACGCTGTGGTTTGAGCAACAGATCCCGAAGCAGACGTGCCCAGTGTCGAGCCCCGTCCAATAAGGGCAAAACCAGTCTGTTCAATGAATTGCCTTTTCTACACTTCGCAATGCTTAGTTTATACTGAAAAACTTATGTATATAATGGGATTGGTGATGACATCAAGATCGCCACCTTGATTTAATCAATTTTATCACCGCCCGCGCAATCAATATACGTTTAACCTTTGCATCTATTTAGTTAGATTGTTCATTTAACTACTGTATTTACAGTAAAAATTTTATTAGCCTGTTTACCTAGAATTACCCATGATTGGTCTTAAGCAGTCATCGAGACATTTTGTGAAATTTTGCATTTATAAAATCAAGCCATACGGCGAATTTCATCGCGTTATTCGTTCATTCAATCAAAACTGATAAACGTCTCACTGTTAAGTTAACCTCAGATGCCAAATTCTGCATAAATAAATACATAATAAGGCAGAATGTTGTGCAATAAAATAAATCGACATTACCGACATTTATTTCCATTGCTCATTTGTCAGTGTATAATATGCATTCCATAAGGTATAAATAGAAATTCATCTAGTGTATAATTAGTTGCGCGAGCGGTAAAATCAATTATATAATTCAACGTTTCAAACTCATTATAGACACAAATCCCATTACTTAAACATTTTTTAGCATACACTAAGCATCGTATAGTGGAAAATTGCCTTTTCTACACTATACAATGCTTAGTTTATACTGAAAAATGTATACATAATGTAATTGGCTTTAATATCAAGTTCGCCAAATTTATCGCTTGGTTTCGTCCCTATTGGAAACAATTTAAGTTCCATTCGCGTAAAATACTGTGGACAGTTCTTGAAGATTTCCCAATAATGTCGAAACCGGTCTGCTGGTTTAGTTGTCCTCGCCACTTTTAAAATACTCAGATTCTAATGTCAAATGTATATATAATAAGATTGATGTTTACATCAAGATCGCAACCTTCATTTAAATAAATAAATTTTAGCATCACCCACGCAATCAATCATTGTTTAATTTTATATTTTTATCTTATTTCACACATATTCCAATAGGCCCCATTTTAGTTTTATAACAATGCGGTACGTTATTTTGCCCTGGTGACATTTTATGCATCATTTTATTTTAACGCAGAATCAACTATTGAATACATAATATTATTCCTACAAAAAGCAAAAACGTAATAATAGGTAATGGAACTAAAATAAGGCAGGCCGGGGAACAGGTTTCGAATCCAACTTTAAAGTGTTCGCCTACCCTGTCGAGCAATTCACCGACCATTCCATTCCACGTTTCCTCGCCATCGATTACCTTCATTGAGCCGTAGCTTCCATCAGCCACTAAGTGAATCGTGTACTGAAAGCCCATTTCTTTGGCTATCAGCGCCAACATTTCTATGCAGAATCCGTGCCAGTCTTTGGGATCTGTAGATGTCTTTCCATCCGCGGTTCTGTTACCTCGATACATAACCATTGGTTTATCCTTGTTCGTAAATGTTACACAAAAAAGGAATTTTGAAAACTTGCTTATCATAAAAGTATAAATTAAAGAGGCAAATTTGCAGCTTTTACATTGTAAGTAAGTAAAGGCTCACGAGTGTAAAAGATGAGGTAGGCATAAACTCGGCGCGTAATTGGAAATACGGATCAACCGGATTATTGCGGTACTGAGAGAGCAAATCGACCACCCACGAAATAAACACGTGGATACGTACAAAATTATGAAATTTAATTGCTACGTAAAATGAGGCAGTTGCTTACTGTTTAGTTAACTAGAACAATAACAAGACGATTCCATTAACGAAGAAAATTGAAAACATGTAAATTTAAGAAAAATGTTGCTTACTAACCTTGACAGCTGTAGACTTCCCTTTTATTTTACTATTCAGAGTAACTTTAATGAAACTCTCCGAAATTGTAGGTATGCATATCACGAAAAAAATATACTGTTAAATTGTTGATATTCGCGGGTAGCAGATTAACCCTGGTAGGTCGGAAATAATGTGAATTTTCTTCATTTCTAGGCGAACGACGTGAATGTCTCTTTGATCTATGGGTTTGGTCAAACAGGAGGCATCAACACGTGTACAATTCACTGAAAATTTTAAAGTTTCAGCTATTGCCGAAACCCCACATTTGCATTGGCTAGTCAGGTGTCGAAGTCTTCCGAGTGTCGAAATCAGGCAGAGCCCGTGAATCAAAAAGACAAGTACATCGTGCTGTTCGAAATAGAGAAGATTTGAACTATTACAGACCTACAAGTGCTAATCTGATACCTGAGGATGTCATTGGCGGAAATGTTTTATATGTTGATAGCCCTGCGCTAAATAAATACCTGAAGTTAAGTCCATTTATGTTACATTTCTTCCAGATGACGATGCCTAATGCATTAGTAAATACATTAACAAAGTTAGAATTACAGAAAATAGTTAATTCGAAATACAACATAGCAAAGAATCAGCAATCAGGACTATTAATCTATACCTTAAGCATAGCAAGTCAGATAAAATAGTAACCCATAATATTGGATTTAAAAAATTTCTATTAAATGCTTAGACACAAGTGTTAATATTGTGAAGGCCATCAAAATATCACATCGTCTTTACGAAAAGAAAAAGTAAAAATTTCATTTTACTTAAAAATACCTCTTTATATAATACTTGTGTCACGTGGTTTAGTTCTACTGGTGTGTCGAACGAAATAATAATCAATAAATACCAAGAAGCAATTTGGTGAAGGTGTGATTCCACTTTCGTCGGATAAAGAAGCGTCTATTAAAAATACCCGTTAATACGTATGCCCAAAATAAAATTTAAAGCAAACTTCAAAGTAAACAGCCCCAGAAAAATTGACATCAAATTACGTCATTTCTTAACACGGTGACATTATGAGACAAAATAAACAATAAATAATCATCACAAGAATGAGTGATAGGGCATTCGGCTTTGCATATGGTAACACTGATTAACGTAAAAACACGGTTTCGCAGAAAACACGAAAATAAATGACGAGGGATCAGCTGTAAAAGCCATTTAAAATGATTTTGAACGTCGAATAGTAACGAGCACAAATTATTTCTAAGTTGCAACGTAATATTTCACTCGTTAGATCGCTTTTTAGTGAACAGAAATCACTTTTTAAAGGTATAAAAAATAGGTAATTGTATGCTAACTGATCAGTTTTCTAACATGTACACATCAAGTTTTTGTACAGATATACCAGTAACAACGTTATTAGAATGTTTATTATATTGTATTAAATGCGTTGTTAAATTGACTTGACAAATTATTTTGATTAGGAATATGTGCATGTTTAGAAACAGCTGCAAGTTAAAAATCGAAACAATTAGCCAAATATTAAATAACAAAATTAGATAAATTGCGAATATATCTGGCTTATACAAACAGATACACAGGCATTGCATTTACAGAAATACAAACTGTTTAAATCAAACTTGACTTATAAAATGCAAATACGGATTTCAGAAAATATTTTAGAAAACAAAACCCTTTAACTTTATTATCTATTGTTCTTTGATCATATAAAAGAAAGTTAAAGTTATGGAATGGAGGAAATAGTTTAAATCTTAAACAAAAGGAATTACGTGTAAAATGTATCTTTTGATGTACAAAGAGTCTAATCTGTTAAACTACATGGAAAATCTCTAACCTAGCGTTATCAAATTTATAGGTGTTATCAATTCCAAATATTAAAATAATGGCTTCGTGTCATCTGTTGGTAATTTTTAAACATTTTTGAGCAATTTACGGCGAAAAATAATTGACATTTAAGCTTAGTTCCTCTTAGAAGCCTAAGAAATTTCTCAAAGCGGTTTCTAAATTTCAAAAAGTTTGCGCTCTTCTTTGGTAACTCATCAAGTACTGTCCATAATTTGCCACTCGCATTACCAATGTTCACTAAATTAAGTAAATTTTAAATTCAGTAACTCTCCCGCAGGTAGCGTAGTGTTTGCCATATATAATGACAGATTGCGGATGGTCAGTTGGAACTTTTAGTCCAAAGAAATGCCGTATAGGCTTCATATAAGGGAAAGGTTAATCAAGAAACGTTAGTATAGACCAAAAATTGTATGTAGTGTCTGCCAGGGCGGCTTGGTGGTTAGAGAAACAAATTCCGAAGCAGACGTGTCCAGTTTCAAGCCCTCACAGCTGCAAATTCCGGACAGAACATGAAGAGTTTCCAAGGAACGTGTGTGAGTTTATACGCGCTCTTACGTGTGTGTGAAAATGTCTAGCTCATTTCTGAATTTGAAATATTGCATATTTAATGAGAATCGTTTCAAATATTGACGATGTTAGTCAAAAAAATTTTTAATGTAATAATGAGAATAAGTCGAAAATTTTGAAATGAGTTTATTAAATCTACTGGAGAATTGCATTTTTCTGTGTTGTGTGCAACAAGGTATTAATTACCTGGTCCTTGAATTATTAAACGAAAATTTTCTTGATGCGATGAACTCACAGTTCAAGGAAGCGTCCGGAACTAGACGCCGAAATATTCTGAGTAAAAATGAGGAAAATGGATTTTAAAATCTTTTATCGCAAAACAGGGTCCAGATGCTAAATCAATTCCCTGTCGCTCAGGATTGTTTCGGTTCCTCGTTTTAGGGAAAATTTTTCGGAATCCATTTCCTGATTCCCTTTTAAGTTCAAAGTTAATCACACAGTATAAGAACAATCTACTAAAGCAGCACTTACTCAGTCACAACATAGATAAGATAATTATTCAATACCCAGTATCGCAACAATTTATTTCATTTAAACTGCATTGACTGTTTTCTTATATGTGAAAGAACATGCATCTCTGAAAATTATCAACGCAATCGCCGGTGAAATTGAAATTACTGGTTATAAAATATAAGTTTTAAGCTTTATGTTTATGTGCGTGCATTAGTTTTAATTTCAGAATAATATAACCAAATAATAAAGTCAAGATGGAATTACATTAATCAGTTTTAACGTTGATTCCTGGATTTCATCAAAATGATAGGCGTCTTTATATTTTATATTTATCACTTCCTATTCTCACAATAAGAAACAACGTAATTATAAAAATTCCACAAAACGAAAACCTTAGTTATAGAAAACGCATCTTTACGTTCACTAAGGGATGTAAAACTGCATACTTCAAGATGCGTTAGCTTGAGAATCAAAATAGAGTTTCCACAGAAAAAAGTCATTCTCTACCTCTGATTACTGCCATCACCACCAATAATAATATTAACAAAACTACAGCTAATAATACTACTACTGCTTCAATTACTACTGCTAATACTAATAATACTACTACTACTTCTACTACTATTGCGTGCGGCTGTAGTTATACTGCTTTTCTACAGCTCGTTAAACACAATGAGATTAGTGTTTCCTTCAGCCTCGCAAACTTAATCTAAAGAATACACTTAAAGCTGTCACACAACTACTGCACTAATAAAACCACTAATACTAATACTAATACTTCTATACTTCTATTACTATTCCGACTACTACTAATACTACCTTTATCACAACTATTAATACTAATACTACTAGCACTACTACTAACATTACTAAGACTAATAATACCACCATTAAAACTACTATTACTTCCACTTCTACAACTACTACTTCTAATACTAGTATTACTACTATTAGTATTAATAATAGTAATACTTTTTAAAGAATATTAGTATTAACAATAATATTTTTTCACATTACTCGAATTTGGACTGTGCTTCTCTGAGACTGGAAAATAATCACCACTATTCATGTAATGATTACAAATTAACAATACGTGGAACATTACTATATTATAGAAGCTAATTATCAGACTGGGAGTGTGTAGAACGATAAATTTTCATAAATATGAATTATATAGCACATATATTGGCTTTCTTCAAAGCTCGAAATTAATTTACAAACAAGGCAAATATGTGTAGATGAAGGGAAATTCATTGTAAAAAACAGGAGGTCCTATTTTATTAGTTCTAATTACCAGAAATATTATCAAAAACCGCATTAAACCCGTACGATATATTGAAGTTTTCCCACCGCATACCCATAGACATTATTCATATACATGAGTAAACTCTTAAGTAACACATAGTGGCCCATTCTTAACTTGGTTTGATCGGTCTCCCTGATGTGAGAAAGTCTAAGAGTGACGAAATACCAAAAGATTAGCCCAATCAGTCATAAAAATGCAAAACCCATCACAAGAATATTAAAGGTCAGATTTATACGTAAATAATTAGAAGTAATATTTATTAGCTACACTCACGCGTCTTATATTTATATGTTTCGCAGTTAAGCATGGTCTGTGTTTGATTGTTTGTTGAATTGCAATTAATTTTAGGTATGAATGTGTGAAGAATATGGTCAATCAAATTACTAAAAATTCACAATTGGGACGGTTTGGATAGTATATAAGCCGAAATTCAAAACATACATTTGAAAATACATGTATATTTTAGAATCGGAATCATTCGATTACCTCTATTGTTGTTACGCGTAAAACCTTTCCTTTCAATTCAGTCTGAATCTCCTGTTTGGTTGTTTCAAACGCCTTTGTAACAACTAGTCCGTCATCTAAATTCCAGTATCCGTACTATAATAAAGAACAGAAAGTTTACAAAAAAAGACATATTGCAATTGAAACGCACAAGGAAATCATCAAGTTGATTATAAATTAGATTCAGTACATACGAAAAAATAATTGAATAAATATATTGCCTAAACGGTACATTTAAAAAAATTACTGCAAGATACTGTTTCTTACGAAGGACCAATATATAAGCAATAGTTTAATAGCTGTTGCACACCTGGTAACAAGGATAAACCAAAGTCAGCATGAAGGGGAGGTATAAACTTATGCGCACATTCGTTTCGTGCTTACTGGCGACTCATCAGTAGGAACCGGTATCACGCCCTATAACCACTATATAATTTGGTAATGAATGTAGTACAATTGGATGGTACAATTACCTATACGAATGTTTATACAAGCAATAGAGGAGCTAAATTCATACAAAGCCTTTGACAATGTGACTTCAAAGCCAACTCATTATATATTATATATACAGAGTCTGTAATATGAAACTTGGCGGAAATTTTGAGATTTTTCTTTCGGTACCATGCGCAAAAAATGGTCAACATTTAGGGGTTAAATGAGACTTTTGATCTCTATCCAAGCATTTAATTTCTATAATTTAGGTAATTCAGCTTAAAAATATAGTAGTTAAGTTAACTGGAGTTTTAAATTTGATTTTAGAAATAAATTGTGCTGAAGAATATATTTATTTTTAAGCAGGTATGCACAACCTTGTTAAACAAGGATATTATATTTTCGCAAGAACTCAACTCGGTTGCAATATATAGTACTATATAAAGTCAATTTTGTAAAACAAGGGACATGAAGTAGAATTAAATGCACACATTGTATGACAACTAACAGGAAGATGTGAACTCTCATACGCACAAATACACTCACAAGCAAGTTTCCAATTTCTGTTCAACTCATTTACAATGTTTTTATTTGACAAATATCATTTAAATTTTTGCGGGGTGCCAGCTTCATGTTTTGCAATACCGCGTTTTGCGTACGCGGGTAGTAGCTTTGCACGGACAGTTTCACAAAGATCCGATTGATCACAATTTCCAATTTCGTTTTGTCTTCGATCGGGCTGAGTTTGTATTCGTCCCAATGGAAATGCGGTTCTATCTTGATTCTCAATGTCGAGCATCCTATCAGTCCACCGCTCATCACATCAAATATAGACAATCAGTAAAGCAAGCTACATGATTTTACAACAGATGCATGTAATTTGTATTACTCGGCCTCATTTCTCACTATATACTTTGCACCTAATTACTAAATTTCAAATATGGAAAAAATATTAATTTACTTCGGTAGAATGAAACTATTAGTGCAGTAAGTGGGCTAGCCATACAACCACACACACACACACACACACACACACACACAAACCAAAAAATACACATCTAAATCAAAAATTTAGTCTGAAGCGAATAGGCAGAAATCTATGTGTGGTTTACCTATGATCAGTGTTCAGTTGTATTTAATGACATGTAAATGTATATTTAAAGATAATGGACACATAAGTAATTGTGATGCACACATATTTAGTAAAACGTCCATAATTCGGATGAGATCAGCTAGTCACAGGTAAAAATTCAATCGTTTAAACGGAATTTCTCACTTGCTGTATTTCTTGTCTATACTTTGTATGATGAGTGATTGATTGATAACGATACCCGACGACAATTAACGAACTATTTTTAGAGGAAAAATGCGCCACCTTTTAATTGAACAAAATTTGTGGAACTCCATCGTACAAAATCGGAAAAAAATGATAAAAAGGCTTACAGGAAAGACCTTAAAACGTAAATAACAAATTTTACGCACAACAAAATAACAAGGTGGAGTTTTCTGTGAATTGACATTAAAAGGACAAACCATTTCAATATATTCAACTAACCGGTTGATAGCCTTGTTTACGCATTTCCAATATGGTCCAATTTACATTCGATCGCCACCATCGTTCATCAAACTGGATAGGCCCACTGCAGCCTTTTCGTTTTTCCTTTTATAAAAGAAGAAAATTTAGCATTAATTTGGTGGAAAACTATTTACTGACAGAGTTTAAACTGAAGCCGTATTTCCGGTCCTAACATAAATTATTTTTTAATTGTCCAATTTTAAAGCATTTTATAAAGAATTTTGTCATAAATTGTACGTTAATTTGCTGCGCGAGCGATGATAATAATTATTCAAATTGTGGTTGCAATTCTGATATAAACACCAAACCCATATAAAATAAACATTGTATGATGTAAAATAGGCAATTCATCAGGTGACATCCTTATTAGGAACTATTCGCGTACTGTCCAGAATCTGCGGCGGACAGGGCTCGAACCTGGGAACGTCTGCTTTAGAGTCTGTAAGTCTCTCCATTGCGTCACTCTTCAGCACAATATATACAATTTTCAGTTATATGCCAATTCATAAGTTGGTTATCCTTACTTCCATGGGAAGCTTATATAGCATCTCTGTTGACTTAAAGTTCCAACTAGTTTCCCAAATCTGTCATTATAGAGAAGATACCACGCTAACTAAGGAAGTAGAATTGTTTTGATCCTTTATATAAATAAACGATCATTGGTTGTTTGAGTGTTGATAACACTTTTTTAAATCAAATTTGCTACCTTGATATAGGTGCGAAACTTTTTTGGACAGAAGATGAAGAGATCCCAGTAAGTACGAAACCGGTCCAGTGAATGAATTGCCTTTATACTATGTTATGCTTGGTTTTTTGCCGTATTTTTCTTGTGCGCGGCAACTGATAGCACTCGTAGGTCGGTAAAATCTTGAATCCTGTCCATTTCCAAGTGCACTAATTTTGTTTGGCCTTGATTGATTGGTTCGCATCTGCCCCTTCACTCGGAAACCGTCCATCAGCTGCTTATCTGAAAATGACGTTGAAACAATATTTTACAAATTTTTCCGAATTGTCTGGACTTCATTTCCAGTCCCATCTTCAGGGTTGACACCATACTCACAGGAAAAACCAACTTGTGACAAATATCCTGTGAGCATGATGTCAACACTTAAGATGGGACTGAAAATGAAGTCCGGAAAATTCGAAAAAATCGTAAAATCTGATCCCAAAGTCATTTTCAGAGAAGCAGCTGATGGACAGCTTCCAAGTAAAGGGACAAGTGGGAACCCATTGATCAAGGCCAAACAAATTTATTGTATCTGAAAATGGAAAGGATTCAAGAATTTACCGACCTACGAGTGCTATCCATTGTTCCACACAAGAAAAACGCGGCAAAATAATCAAAAACAAATGATGTGCAAGTTACAACAACATTTATGCTATACTTAATTTATACTGTCAAATTTATACATAATTAAACGAAAATTGGTTGCACGGGCAGTAATAACAATAATCTAAATCAAGATTTCGTTCTTGATATAAATATCTGTACCATTATTTCCAATGTAGATAAGATAATTCATACAGTAAACCAGTTTTGTCCTTAAAGTGAACACATTTACGTACTTTGCATAACTTGCAAAAACAGACGTGCCCAAGTTCGAGCCCTGTCCGGTACAAATTCTGTACAGTACATGATTTGTTATCAATAAGGACGAAACCTGTCTACGAGATAAATTGCCTTTTTCATTATATACAATACTTAGTTTATACTAAAAAATGCATGTACATAATGGGGCAGGATTTTAAATCAAGATCGCATACTTGATTTAAATAAATTTTTATATAATCGGATTGATTTTTTATATAAAAATCGCAGCTTTTATTTAAACAAATATTTTTAAATTATTAATATCGTGCTAAATAAGAAAACTTCAACATTTAAAATGTCGATTATGCTACTATTATGCATGAAAAATGTAACGGCATAAAGTTAATTAATGAAAATTAATTGACGAACTCGAAATAAGTATCATCCGCATTTTCGCTCAGTCTAACCAGGCAAAATAAATTGCTGGAAGACTATGAAAATCATGTGACTACAAATTAATTTCATTAGCTTTAAATTGTGTCTAAACACATTTTAAGGCAATATAAAAAAATTCAGACAAAATCTCGTATAAATGTATTGTTCATTATTATAAGATTCAAAAATTAAACAGATTTAAGTATGTATTAGGTGTTGCGAACCTAGTAACAAATTACTTCAGTTGTGACCAGAAGGATAAACCAAAGTCAGCATGAACGGTAAGTATAATCTCATGCACATTTGTTTCATGCTTACTGGCGACCCATCAATCGGAGCCGGTATTACGCCCTTTAACCACTATATATTTGGGTGAAGAATGTGGGATAATAGGACCGTCCTATTATCCCACATTCTTCACCAAAATATATAGTGGTTAAAGGGCGTAATACCGGCTCCTACTGATGAGTCGCCAGTAAGCATGAAACAAATGTGCATGAGATTATACTTACCGTTCATGCTGCCTTTGGTTTATCCTTCTGGTCACAACTGAAGTAATTTGTTACTAGGTTCGCAACACCTAATACATACTTGCGTATATATTAGTTCTCCGCAACAAACAGTATTTAACTATTAAACAGATTTACCGCTCTCATTATATTCGCCAAACTGGGTCCGTCTCTCCATGTCCCCCCAGACTGACAGGTTAATCCGTGAGTCGGTACAAGTTTTCGTGTGTTTTTGAGGCCTAAGATACCAACAAACAGCAGCGTAATCGCATCTTCCAAAAGTGCACGACGTGTCTAACAAAACGTTTATTAATAAATAATTAGATTTATATTTTAAAGACCTAAACAAGAATTAAGCAAAATAACATAACAATTAAATAAGAATCAATTGTTAACGCACACAAAATTCAGAAATCCTAAGTTAAAACAATCCTGAGATTGCATTTCCATGGATTATCTAAAAACTCTGTGAAATAAATAAAACCAATAGGCATGGCGATCCAGGACGTAATGCGTAAATAATTAAGAAAACCAAGTGTTATTAGAAATATAAAATTTTTGTTGAAAGAAATAAAGGAACTAAGCAATGATTTGACATTTGCCCCAACATTCTGCTGCTTTTTTAACATTTTAATTCAAAATAAAATATCCTTGTTCGCCTTGCTAACTTTATTATGTTTGACTTTCAAGGCGAATGTCAATAATAAATGCAATAATTCTATGAGATGACGATTTCAATTGGCTCAATATGTGGCCCATTTACGTAAGAATGTACAAAAGAATGGTCTGTACTTTTTTTATAAACACTCAAAAGGTAAATTGAAATAGACTGGCGCAAGCATTAGTCGATTCATATAAACTATTTCCGGCTTACAGAAATAGAAAGCAATACCAGCTAAAGACAATTCAGTTAGCAAGGTTTGAATTCGCAGAGCCAATATTTTAATAAACAATCACTTAATGCGCGTGTGGTGATAACAAATGTGTAAATCATTTTTGCAAGCTTTGGATAAATACCAAGCCGATTATATATAACCAGTCATACAAAATAGCACAACCACTATTAGTCACGCGTACTGACACAATTCGATCTATCAAGATTTTCGTACGGAACACGATGAAAAACTTACTAACGAGGATTTAACCGACATTCATATTCTTCAATACTTTATATGTTAATTACGGTCGTGCTAAATTGATGATCATAGAAGATCGAAACGCTTCAGTAAGTGTGAATGCCGGGAGTTTTTCAATTTTGTGAGACGGGTTAGAAACAGCGTGATTGGTGCTTATCTCAAAATCTCATATTTGATTTTTTTAAATTTATTAGTTTGCATGACGGTTGGTGAGCTAAATTGAAAAAGGTTAATATAATTATTGAGAATATGTCTTTAAATTATGTTTGCGAGCTGTATGTAAACATATATTCCATTGTATTTAACCAGTCGTCAAATAACATAGCAAAACTACCGTCCGTCACCCATACTGATGCGTTTCGACCTTACATAACCATCAGCAGAGTACGAAGGCAAACTGACTAGCGAGAATCAAACCACAATGCATATATATGAAAAGCAAAATTAGATATGCGGCTCTCACCTGTAATATTCTCACATAAATTGTACTTCACTGGAAATTCCTAGGTAGTCACGAACTTGAACTTTTTGCATCTTTCGCCACATTTATATAGGTAATAAAATTAAGCAATAATTGATTGCGCGGGAGGTGGTAATAATTATTTTAAACCAAGTTTACGAGCTTCCAGTAAGCACTAATTACATTGCAATTAGCCGGTCGTCAAACAACATAGCAAAACAACTGTCAGTTACACGTATTTTACTTATCAAAAATGATAGTCATTTCTGAAAATGTTACGGGGTTTTCGCATACCTTTTGAAACGGTGTGATAATCATGAAAGAAGGCTTTATCGTCGGGTTCTTTAGAAATTAAAAGGACAAACACGCATAAATACAGCACTAATAGATAAACAGGGATTTTAGTTACAGCTTTTAAGTATTGCATAAAGGTCTGAATCCATATACTCGAATAAACAAGGCTTTGCTTCCTTATTGCAAAAGGAGACCAAGTGGCAGCCGAGAGTTGTTGTGAGTATGGTGGCGATAAACCTGCTCCGGCGTTAGAAACTCAAATGCAGTCCATCACCTTCAAGTATAACTTCTCAAAACTTCAAACATGCGAGTACGTTTAAAGAGGACAGTCAGTGGCGAAACCGATAACCCTACTAGGACGACTGTCTATGGCCTGCTTCTCCTCAAGCCGGAACTTACTTTGGCTTCGTCTGTAGCACAAAATGAATAAACTGTAGTCTTTTGTTAGAAATGTTGCAAATCAGTTAGTAACGCATAGCCAAATATTCACGTTTAACAAAGATCAATGGCACATGTAGATTTACTGACATTTGCATTTCTAAAGCAGTTGAAGAAAGTTAACGGAGCACGGAGTTGTGGCATATTAAAAAATAGAACTAGCAAGTGATATAAATAAGCCTATATTCTTCTCAATTAAGATTAATCGTCAGATATTAGAGGTGCTTTTATTACATAAACTTTTTGAAAAATATTTTTTATTTAGCTAGTTAAAATTCGTCTAACTAGACGAGGCACCAATTAAGATTAATGGTTAATAATAGAATGACAAAATTTTATTTATTATATATATGTATATATATTTATAAAATGAATAAAATAATAGGCATTATACCAAAATTGATTAAACTCATAGAACACCGGTATTTGCATTACGGAAAACACAAATTAGATTTGAAATGAACCAATAGGAATATAGCTTTTTACACTATGTGATGTAATGCCACTAAAAGTTGTTTAAAATGTACAGTTTAATCGGACACGGCTTTGAGAATTTTATTCCAAATTGCTATAAATAAATACTCATACACTTCATGAATTATATTGTTTTAAATCTTAACGGCGGGGACCGCAAAGTCCATCCTGCTGAAATTCACTTTACTGATTGAAGAGATAGTGCAACACCGTTCGCAAATGAGTCGACACTTCGAACACGATAATTCTTGTAGAAACAACAAAACCAGAACTTCCCCACTGACCAATGGGAATAATAGCACACACAAGGAAAATAGGTCATTTAATGCCGGTATATTTATTGTTCCAATTAGTTTGCGCAATTGTCTTCAATTGGAGTTTTTTTAATGTCGAACATGAATAACTAAGACCACATAATATCAAATTAACATATTGCACGTGTAATCAGTAAAGCAAATTTAAAGTATTACATTGGAACAATTAAACGATAGTGATGTAATAGATAATGAAGCGAATCGCGATTCAAAAAATATCTAAACTAAGCAAGACTTAATTTAGAGATTAAGCAGTAAAGACTCCAATATCGCTCTAAATCACAACAATAAATATATTGCTATATTAACTATTCAACCATATAAATGTGTGATGCTATCATGAACGTAGGCAAAGAAAATATAGGGAATGGCGCTATTTTTGGTCGAAAAACTGTAAATTGAACGAGCGTTGTTTAAATAATCTGAGTATTCTGTGTTTTACTAAACAAGAGCATAGACAGATATGCATGGATTACTCTTTTAAATTATGCGTATACATGCCCTCCAAATTTTACTCGTTAAATAAATCAAATGCCCATACACGAACAAAGTATTTTCGTTTGAATAGATCTGGACACGATCCGTTGATAGCACCTGACTCTAAATACGAAGGTATATTCGCAAATCTGTCTTAAATTAAAATTTGAAACGTTGTCCTCGTATTTTGCATTTTTCGCATGAAAAGCTGTGTGCATGCAATGCCAATCTTACATTTTATTTTGTGCTTCGATAACCTTAAATTTAATCCTCGGCTGCATTTGTCTAAAGAAAAATAGACTACAGGCTCAAATTCAATTGTATATAACGTGGGATCTGAATTTCAGCGGAATTTTTTGCTTCACGCTAGGTAGGGAATAGTTGCATACCGATACAATCAAAACTACTTCAGTTGCAATCTATTTGATATCCAATGACGGATACAATCTTTCGTTGACACGTTCAATTGCTTTTTTCTTTCTATTACAAATGAATAAACACCACTTCTATATCTCGTGTGCAAAAATATATAACTGGATATACTACATCAGTAGGACTATTCTTACATGTATAATGGGATGTGTTTCTCTAAATGATAAGAACAAAGTCAAAACGCAGTCAGGCGTGCAAATGTTCAATGTCCTATCGTACAAAGTCCAAGAAAGACCATTTAGTTTCAGGAAGCTGTGC
Organism: Eudiplozoon nipponicum; assembly: GCA_029291075.1. Classification (NCBI taxonomy): domain Eukaryota; kingdom Metazoa; phylum Platyhelminthes; class Monogenea; order Mazocraeidea; family Diplozoidae; genus Eudiplozoon; species Eudiplozoon nipponicum. The sequence continues at coordinate 157,113 of JAQBSW010000076.1, read as the reverse complement.
CGGATGAAAGTTAAATAGGACGTGGTCAACATGTCTTCTGGAAGACTGATATGTACAACGTGAAATACCTTTCACATATTATACCACTGGCTTAATATTAATTACATCCATCATCAAGCGTCTCTTATTCGGCCTGAAAGACAAAAATCTAATTTCTATTTGCACCCAACGTAAGCCACCTTTGGATGTTTAACTTCTGTCAATACTTTTTCGGCAAACGCAGCATAAGATTGAAATCATGTTTTACAGAACGCATACCACATGATGTGTAACATCTAGACTTGGTGTTGCGCGTGTTTCTATATCAAAACAAACCTTGTTAAAAATGGTAATTACCGACAAAGACATTTAAAATTTAACTATAACAAGGTGTGCAATTATGTTTCCCAATTTGGAGATTGGTTAAAGACTCACTGACTGATTTTATGAACCACAATTTATAAGCAATTATTTTATTCATTTGTTTTCAATTAATTCACAAGTTTTACTCTTCCGGTAGATAAATAAAAAATATGAGGTAAAAGAGCTTTCATATGATATATGATGTGTTCTTTGAATTCAAATCCGAGAATAAACATACCGCTCAGTTTGCCCACATTCTTCACCAAAATATATAGTCCGTTTAGGGCGTAATACCGGCTCCTACCGATGAGTCGCCAGTAAGCACGAAACGAATGTGCTCATGAGGTTATGTCTTCGGTTTATACTGTCTTTGGCTTATCCTTCTGGTTATGTTTGAACTAATTTGTTACTAGGTGCGCAAAATCTAATACACGATTTCTTATATATTAGTTCTCTGCAAAAAAACTGTATCTAAATGTATCACATATTTGAAGATGTAAATATACCGATTAAAACTTCGAGCTTACCGGCGAAATAGATCGAGTTACAAGGCTATATTCATTTTTGTAGTGGCAAAATCCATCTGGTTGATGGATAGAAAACGTAGTAATATTTGCTCCTGAGACATATCCCAGTTGGCTTATATCCATAAACTGTGCGTCCTAAAATATTTGAAAAAAACACAAATTAACTATACAAATACAATAAGTGACAAGAAATATAAACACACACAAACACACACACAGACATATATATATATATATATATATATATATATATATATATATATATATTAGCAAGAGAAAACACTTTTAATAATAACGTGGATGTTTCTGTGAGTTACTTTTCGAGTATACATATCAACGTATTACAGCCTTTCATTAATATACATTCAGGGGTTTCATTTGTTTAAGTACATATAAAATAGTCTGACTTTCAGTTTAACTTTTCATTGTGTGTGTGTGTGTATGCGCGTGTTTGTGTGCGTGTCTGTGTGAATTTAGGCGTCATTTTGGTTTTCCGTGTATTTATGAATTAAGATTTTACCAGGTTTTTGCTATAATGGCTATTATGTGTACTCTTAAGTTGTTTCTCGAATCGCCTTATTTTTTAGTTTTACGTTTCCCCTCTTGTAATAGCTTAGCATACACAAATCTCAATATCGGTCGCTCAAATTTCTGTACAATTTCGGTCTCTGTTAATGATGATAAGTACAAGCTCGCCTGGATACAGGTAAATTGTTGATGACTTATCTAATTCGTGGCCAACCGAGTCAAGTTTCACGTTTTTGATTTTTTTGTAATGTAATAAGAATGTCTATATAACTAAACGAACATTGGTGGCGAGGACACTGATAGCGAGTACAATAATCAAAATTGCGAACTTGATATGAACACCTGATCCATTAAGTACATACATTTGTCAGTATGAACTAAGAATTGTATAGTGTAGAAAAGGCATTTCATCCAGTAGACCCGTTTCGTCCTTATTGAGAACTCGTCCGGACTGTCCAGAATTTGTCGTGGACAGGGTTCGAACCTGAGCACGTCTGCTTTGGAATCTATTGTTCTAACCACTGAGCCACGCTTTCGCACGCTACACATAATTTTTAGTTATTACCAACTTACGTTTTTGATTAGCAGATGGGCCCTTGCTGGAGTACTGTCTTCGGCAAAAGTCTAGACCATACTTGAGAGATTCTTAATAATGACGAAGCTGTTATACTGGGCTAATTGTTCTTGCTAAATAATGCAATGCTAAGTTCATATTGACATATATATATATATATATATATATATATATATATATATATATCTATATATATATATATATATATATATGGTTTGATGTTTACATTTAGTTCGCAAACTAGATTTAAATAAATATCATCACCGCCCATGCAATCAGTTTTCGTTTAATTTGGTAGAGAATTTGACTGATCGATGTTGCGAAACTCTTTAGTTGTATATTTATACTAAATGAAATAATTTATTTAGTGTAGACACCTTTAAATTCGTGGGGTTCATTTTTAGGTCGATACATCGGCGCATCATTTCTAGCATCTTTTTTATGCTACATTGGCAATAATTACGACAACACAGAACAGAAATAAATAATGAAATATTTAAAGCCTGTAAATATTTACAGCTGCATTGGTCCAGTGACATAAAACTTGGAAATGACAACCACAAAGCTGAACGATATTGTTTCAAGGCCCACTGGATGTCCTATTTACTGCGAACAAGTTGGCTATTACAGAGATGGACTATATAACTAAGACTCCTCGGTGTTTAAATCCTAATAACAACAATTTTGTTCACTCAGATGTCTTTGCACGACAGAAAATTCTTTCGTCAATTAGGGATAAAATATTATATGTTCCGTGAGGTGTTTACTGATGAAATGGCAACTAATCCTAAGCAAGCATGTGCTATACACGTAATGTCAAATTACGTACTTTGTGAATACTATTTTTGCGAAATTGTGAAGTCTCTCGCAAGGTGCATATGAATATTATTCTTTTTTATATGAATCATCACAATGTTACGTTTTTCTCATGTTTGCCAAAATTTTATGTTATAGAATAATTAATAATAACAACACCTCTAATTCTACTTAATTTTTTATTAAATTGCTGTCTTACCAGATCAGTAAAGATGTAGCTGTAATATTGTGACGTCATGTTGTACGTTGCAGCCTGTATAGAGAACAGTTAAAATGTAGTAAATTAAATTCAGACGCTGATTTCGTGAATTTTGCCAATAAATCATTTTCTACTGACTTCTTTCTACTCTAGAGTTAATAATAAGTTTTAACACGACTATTACCAGTAAAACGAAGAATAATATTGCAAAATATTTTGCCACGTGCGTTCTGTTAAGCAACATGTTTCTACCTTGCTTAAGCTGCAGAAAAGTTGACCGCAATCGCAAAGATATTGAACAGCCGTTAGTCCAGTCAAGTACATTGTATGCGGAAATAAGATTTATGAGAGTTGTATCTAGGCTTTTTACAACCCATGTACATACATTATGGTTCTGCCCTGTCAGTCAGTTTTTCGCCGCGCTCTGAGAGCCAAAAATAGTTGAAATGCGTCAATACGTATAAATGGCGGCAGATTTACTTTTTTGTTAGAACTAGTGAAAAAAAATGGGAAACGTTTATTTTAAATTCGCAAAAATAAATAAACTAATGCTGGAGTATCAAAAAAAGATTCTTAATGAATATATGAAACGATTTAATATTTATGTAAGTAGTTTATATACTGAAAGGTGACATTTCCTTGTAACTAAGAGAAAACTTGGTAGAAATTCCTATTTATTCTACTTAATCAGGCAACTCAAGACGACAAAGTTATGAGTGGAAGCAGTAACATAAGGTAAGACACACTATAACGCAAAAGTTCAGAAAAAAATCTGACAAAAAAGACGCAATTATGACTACATGATCATAATTTGAACGCACATTAGAAAAATTGATATATTCATTTTTTATGCACCAAAAAGGTTGAACCGAATTACGACAATTTAATTCGGTTTATTTGGTAGTCAACGTAGCTGTAATCATGTAAGTTACTCTAACTTTTCCGAGTAGTTTATGACAAAAATAAATTTTTGCGATACAGGTCATCGCCAAATTACATTAGGCTATTTTTCCTAACGTCGGATTGTTTCCAGTTTATTTTTCTAATAAAGCTTTCATGGCTTGTCTTTTTCAATTTTTGATGAATAGTGGACTGACATAGGAATACAGAAAGGGGGCACAAAAATGTTCCGTTATAAAAATAATTCTGGAACAAGCATGTGCTAGCCAAGACCTAGATTTAGTAATTATTAGTTTATTGAAAGTCGCGCAAAAGCACATACCTGGGATATTATTTAAGCTTTCGTTTAACTAATACATGATGCTGCATTAATTACTTTATTTTGCTACTAAGTTGACAGGTAAGATTGCTGACATTTTAAAGCTATGAACTAATCTTATTTACGCAGTGAAGTGTTAGTAAACCTCACTAAGTTTCGAAGCATTGATGACTGGTTTCCAGATGTTTGAGCGATCATAAATTTCTTGGTGAATCCCGCTTTTCTTATCGACACCTCGTTGAGGTCTCGGTGTATTTATTCACAAATGAAGATACTGCCTTTAGCAAAGACAAATAATAATACTGAACTCCGTAACAATTTCTGCATGGGTGAATTATTAGTGTATTATGATAGTATAATATTGTGTGGCATTAGTAGTAGCACTGATGCCAATAGTATATTAGATTATAATAACTAGATTTGATTATATATATATATATGTTGTCGGTATAAACTAAAATTAGCAGAATATATCAACAAAAAAACGTATTTCATAAACTGGTTCTGTCCCTATTGGGAACTCCTCCACAAAAGCCAGATTCGCTGTGGTTGGTTATCCTGCCATGAAGCATTAAGTTATGACCTATAAAACGCATTAACTACGTGAAATAAATTATTTATTGCATGCAATTTTTAGTTTTTTTACTGAACAATGCTTCTGGCCAGCCTTTCTTTTTTGTGTATCTTCTTCGTTCAACCCAGTGAGCCACAATCTGTAATTATAAGGCCGACACCATGCCACCTGGTAAAGTGATATTTTTTTAGCATGTAATAGGGAAGTATACGTATTTTATCAAATCATGTCAGATTACTTCAATTTAGTAACACTTCATTGCGTAGCACGGCGCCTGCCTTATAATGAGAGATCAAGGTTGACATGTTGAAACTTTAGTTTTAAAGCGATTTCCTCACAGGATCATTTGAAACAAACACTGATCAGAAACACTAATTGGTATACAGTTTAAAATAGCATTCATTGTATGGCTCTCGTGGCATGGGGAATGATTTTTTTGGTTTGAAATAAAAGTGCTCCGGAGTTCGATTCGTTGCCTCAGCTGTTCTCGCTTATAATCAAAAAGAACGAAACCAGTCACATAGATCGATTGGTTTTTTGTGTTATATAAAATTTAAAGTCCATATGGACAATAAATAAATATATATATATATATATATATATATATATATATATATATATATATATATATATATATATATATATATATATATATATATATATATATGTGTGAAGATTTCATTCTACATGCTAAAATACATTAGTACTCAACTAACGATCTTTAACCAAATATAACTGTATATTTTTGATATTGTGAGATCGGTTCATATATAAATTTTGCGCTTTTTCAAATCCAAAAACATGTTAAAGAAAATATAAATTGTAAATTTTTATCTATCCATTTTCTTACAAGTTTTAAAAATCCCGGAATTTGCGAGACGGGTATGTCAACGAGAAAATTGTAGTGTCTACCTAAGGACATAAAGTGTTTGATAACATATTTGTGGGATCCATCTTCGGGTGTCCACTGTCGCATCATCACAGGCCGGTCAAAATTATCCAGAATATATTCAAATTTTAATAGACCTAATTAACAGAAAAGAAATATAAAATAATATATGCCTTGAATTAAATGTATATCGTGTTTTAAATAATATTCTAAAATAAAATGTGTACTATTAACTTACTGTCTTCGTTGCTGTATATGATAGCAATCTTATCCCAGTTACCATGGACACGTGTATAATCAAATAAAGCCTGACCAAATGTTTGATAGTGTGGATGAATATTGATTACCATTGGTGATCGAACACGCTGTCGAAATCCCCATCGCATTTGAACATGTGGCAAGGTGAACTCATTGCACACTGATTCAACGAAGTCAGAATCATGATCAGAAAAGGGACCCACAATAACAACAACTTGCTTCTCGATAAGTGAGCACACTGAAATTTGTAAAAAAAAAGTACAATTTAATTTATTCAAATTGAAGATAAGTACAAGCACACTATTTTAATCCTTAATACAATTTGCCTTTACCAGCAATCAAAAAGAAACAGCCGTTAATGTCGACATTAAATATTTCTTACCAATATAAATGTGCAAGTTGTCGATCATCTTACGTAGGCCGGTCGACCAGACGGTTAAACTCCTGTTTTAAATCAAATTGGAATACACGTCTGAAATTGCACAGCACATCGTTGAAACCTCACGCGTATGTTCCACAAACGTAGCGTTCAATATAATTAACAAATTCAATTACAGAATTTAGTTGGCCACATTCAAATTTTTATGGCTAATCAAGCTGTAGTAGGATTTATGCAAGCAGAAGAAGCATGTTCGGGTATTGAGCTTGAATTGAAGTTGATGCGCGCAATTGATTGGTTGTTCCCTTATATCGCACTCTCTCCACGTTTAAATTTTTCAATTTTGTTTGGCCTTTCAATTTATATATAAGGAGATGTTCATTTTTAGACACTTGAGGATAAAATTTATTTTCCCTTTTGCACATGGAAAGTGCACAATGAATAGATTAGTTCTATTAATCTCAGATCAGTTAAATTGAACAGCATGTGAAAGAAATTTCAGTGCCTTGAGTTCCCGCCCTTGTGGTTTGATAGGAAGTTCTTCATATAACTTCTGGTGCTAGACCTTTTTGTATGCTTCTGAAGCAAGATTTGAATGATGCTACTGCCTTTGTATCAACTGCTACGACCTATTCAAACTTATATACAATTTGCGATTGGGATGGCAATAGAGTCTGATCTTTAGCGTCTACTCTTATGAATCCCAGTGTATTAAAATGATAATCAACTTTATAGTGACGAAACAGGTTTGTTTACTTAATTTAGTCTTATGGCTGTTGTCAGTAAGGGCTCTCGATATTGTAAACTGGACCAAACATTATTATTCCCGTTGAAATCTGAGGACAAATTTTTTAGGCTTAATCTTGATATTTATAAACTGCTCGGAGTGTCCATTTATCTGTAATATATATTTCAATTTAGAGAACTCTTCTTCCATTTGATGTTTAGAACAGGTCTACCTTGTACGCTTGTCTATTTTGCTCGCCAATTACCATTTGTATGACATAGGTATACAACTTATGAAACAAAGTTTGTTGCCTTTGCAATTTTTTTCTTTTGTTAGCCTAGATCTAGAATCCCGTCATTTTCGCAAATAATTGGATGTCCAGGAAAGTCTGTGTGTTATTGAACTCTTCCTCAATTTTGAATGTTATATAATGGTATTTATTCTTACGAAATAAGGTGTGGTAAGAAGAAAACGAATATATCCGTCCACACAACTTTTGTTCAGCTTGCAGTTCTCCATAATGGATTTGAGCCCATTTGTTTCTGGTTTGTGCTTATTAACATCAGCTATAAATTGCGCTATGCAAATTCCCGTGACCACACCATTCGTTTAACGAAAATATTGTTCTTCAAGTTAAAACTGTACACTTTGGATATGTATGACAATGAGTTTCGTTAGATCGTCTATGTTATTTATAAAGTTTAAACACATATTCCTCACCACCTCGCACACGATTAATTACGCATTTTATAACGCAATGTTTTTAATGAGTGATGTCAAATCATGGGAGGCTACTGTTGTTTTTATCTGATTTGCGTTTTGACTAACACAGGTAGCTTTCCAATAGTTTTCTTTCTTCTGGAAAACTACCTGTGTTAGTCGAAACGCAGATCATGTAATTTCGATTAATCCAGTTTCGCAAAAATATTTTTCTTTTAGGCTACTGTTTTGTCGGTAAGATTCTTAAATTTGAATGAGTTTGTCAATTGAACAGGATCCTTGACAGTGCGCTCGTTTAATATTCTCCTCAACTGCTGAAGTACATTGCATAACAACTTTTATGGTTTTTACTACGGTGCGATCAACGTAGACATAATTTGTCACATTGTCAGGAATCATCGATTTGTTAAATCTTTATGAATATCTGGTTTACAATACAACCTGGCGGGATCCGTTCCAATTGGGTCGGACTTCCGAATTTCATGAAGAAATTTTTACCGGGATTCGGTGTCGGCAATTTTCAACTTGACATGCTTTTCCATTATTTGAAGGATCGAGTTTATTCTTGCTTCCACACTAGTTGAATAGTCCTGCTTCACGTTTTTAAATTCAAAATTTCAACTGGCAAGAGAATTTACTTCTGATAGCAACGCCAAAATATCATTTGGTAAACTGAAATTCTCCCAGGTGTCGTTAATCATAATGATTTATTCATTTTAAGTACTTTAAGAACTTCTCTGTGTTTTAGTGAGTATCTGATTTTCTTTTAAACACCGTCACATTTTTCAACATCACTTATTGTCTTTCTTTTTAAATATTGTTTATAGAACTAGAGGAACTGCTTTTGTTTATACTTGATAAGCTTTCCCGATCGAGGATTGAACATATGTAATATCTCGCTCAGTTAAGTTAATTTTGATGACCAAAAATGTTTCTTAAAATGAAATTTCAGAGTTCTGGTGGCTTGAAAACGTTAATCCCGTGTAATTAAATACCATACTATCACGATTTTTTTGGAATTATGGACGATTGGCAATTTCAAAAAATATCTTATTGAGTCATTTAGTATTTTATTTCTTGGTGATTATGTTATCAATTCCATTTTCATCTTCAGGTCTTCAGATTGCCTGAAACTGAGTCTCTTTAGCTAACAAATGGATGGAAAGTTACTTCTGTCGAAATAATACAATTTTCTACCTCGCTTTTGAGATCATTCATTTAAAATCTTCTTATTCCTTCACTGGTCGGCTTTTGATATCTTTTACTGCATTGCACTTCTCATTGTACAATAAAAGCTGTTCCACACACTTAGCACGATCATAACTTATCGAGATATAGTAGATCAATTCTTGACGTGTGATAGGCTGACCGCGTTAACTTATGACACCAATAAAACCAGTTTGAAAATAACGTTGCACGACAGGGAATAGATTAGTGACCTTATTCTCGTGTTGCGTTACGAGATGTTTGCATTCGCTGTCTACCTGATTTTTCCAAATATTTCGACTTCCGGAAATATTGATTGTCAAATTGTTTATGCGATGTGTTTTCCATTGAAAAAGACTTCTATATCCGGAAGTCGAATTATTTGGAAAAATCAGGTAGACAGCGGATGCAAACATCTCGTATTGTAACACGAGAAAAAGGTAAAATCATGTTTGCTCTTATATATATATATATATATATATATATATATATATAAATCATGGACACTGAAAAAGAAAAAAACATACAACAGAAAAAAAACTTACAAGAAAAAGCTAACAATAGATAGAATTGAAAGATAGTAATTTGTGGTGCTACATATTTTTGAAATAAAATGGTCGGTATCCTCAGTACATACTAATTCTGCTTCTGTTCAAAAACGTTTTCCGTTTGATATTCAAAGACAATGGACATCATATAGATGAACATTTACACACACACACACACACATACACAGACATATATATATATATATATATATATATATATATATATATATATATATATATATTTTTCGGTACAAACTAAGCATTGTTTAAGGTAGCAAAAGAAAACATCCAGTGGACCGATTTCGTCCTTATTTGGAACTCGTCAAGTACTGCCTAAGATTTTCTGCGGACTGGGCTCAGAGTCCAGGACTTTATCTACTTCGCCAACCCTCCCATATTATACACGAAATTTTCATTTATATAATAGTTAATGTTTTTTCCGTTAGACTATCCTTCAATTTGAGCCTATGTGACATCTATTTCAAATAAAATTTCTCATTACAGAACATACCTCAAGCCACCTGTGGATGCGATGTTGAATTGAAGATAGTTCGATTGCCAGACTCTGAAGCAAATATTCACTCGCGGTATCCCTATACACGGAAAATTCTAGACAGTACTCGAAGAGATCCAAATTAGGGTGAAACCGATCTATTGAATCAATTGTCATTTCTGTCTTTCGCAATGTGTAGCTTACATATAAAAATATATATTTAATCACAATCGTGCCAATAATCACCAACCCATTATTACTTCCTCAGATGACGTGGTATCTGTTCTGTAATGACAGTTTGGGACTGGCTTGTTTGAACATATATTATAACGTATATATAATAAAACACCTGGTGTAAATATATTATAAATATGTATTTATATATACGCATACATATTTAAAATCCATATTTCAGGACGTAAGTGACAAAAAAATTAAAATTAGTTAACATTTAATATTTTGTATCGCATTACAGGATGAGGGTTGTATGATACTTATTTTTCAAATAAGAGAAATTTTGATTTCCCGCCATGAATTAAGAATCACATTTTATATTAAATGTCAGCACTATCGTCCCAGCCTATCAACCAATTTAGTAGAGAAATAGTGCACATTAGTTAATTTTCTTTAAATAGAAAATAACGGACCGCTTAAAGTACACAAAAATACACACATATTAGTCAAGAAAGTTAAAATAGAAGAACCAAGAATAAACACAGCTTCGCATGATGGTTTTAAAGCACAATGGTAACGTCAGTGCATGAACAAATTGTTTTTTTGTTTGCACAGTTCCATAGAATGTCTGCTTGTGCAATAGCCTCCAAATGAGAAGGCGTGCCCACGTGCATAATCTTAATCCAAATTATCATTAAGTTGTGCTCACCACATTTTCGAGGAATGCATAAACCTATTGATATATTGAAACCTGCTTTGAATGTGTGTACAATTGGTAAGAAACCAGTGAGTATTCACCAACAAAATAAATGTGAATAGACAAGAAAGTGTAAAAAAATTGATAGAGCTCAGCGTTGACGTTCAAATAATTTGCAGATGACGCAGTTTTAAGTATTTCTACCGCCAAACTTCCTATACTTAGCATGAAAGCAAAATTTCCTCTACAACCTGCATCTAACGTAGTCTATAGTGATTATTTTACCCGTGGACAATCATACGTAGACAGATGCATGCAAGGATTAACTTCACGCATGAATTAAGTTTGTTTATGCGAACCTGGATTAATTGGAATTACCTGATCCGCGTTTTGACTGACGCAGCTTACATTGTCCCGGTAGTATTCTTTTTGTAATATATTTCGGCTATACTTACCGATAGCCTTCATCAGTTGCAATATACCTCACGAGTTAAACAAACGAAATTAACGAAGCAAGCGCGTTATTTTCTCTAGTCATAATATTTATACTTCAGACTGGTGTATATTGCAAATGATGAAGGCCATCGGTAAGTATAGCCGAAATATATTGCAAAAAGAAAACTACTGGAAAAATGTAAGCTGCGTTAGTCAAAACGCAGATCAGGTAATAATATCACGCTTCTTTAAATCAAGTTTGCGAGCTTGAAGTAAACACCAATCCCATTGTATTTAACCAGTCGTTAAACAACATAACAAAACTACCGCCTAGCATTCCTTTTAGGCCCACACAAAAGTGCATGTTGCACAGTTATGTGGCAAACAAGTAAGAGATCTTAAACATTGACATATTGTCTGTCTGTGTCTTTTGTACCAGATGACGCATCCAAATGCTGAGTATCCGGTAATGGAATTTCGCCACTTGTTTATACCAGCTTTGGCATGTCCTCTTGATCTTCCGCTAGCTAGACTGTTGCCAGGTACGTTATGCCTCATGCATCAACGCTACAACAGTTTATTTTCGAAAATATGCAGGTCAAAGATTTTAGATTTCACGTTAGAACGTTCCAACCATGCGAAAAAAGGATTCCTAAGAAAGAAATTATTACCTTTTTGTGAAGCGTTATACACGTCACCAGGCGTTGTTCTCTCAACAATTGGCCTAATTCGAAGTTTCCGTCTACTGTCCATCCATTCATTGCTGTCTTTAAAGAAGTCAACCAATTCATTATCGTTGTTTCCCAGTATAACACCTTGAAAATCAGAAGTAAAAATAAGTGTTAAAGTTGATAATTATATATTTATATATATATATATATATATATATATATATATATATATATATATATATATATTAGGTGTAAATCAATTTAGTAAATGTTTCTTGAATGAAGATAGCTTTCGCGAACCTGGATTAATTGAAATTACCTGATCTGCGTTTTGAATAGCACGGCGTTCATTGTTCCAGTAGGTTTCTTTTGCTAAAGTATTTCTGCTAAACTTATCGATAGCCTTCATCAGTTGCAATTTACATCACAAGTTTAACAAACGAAACTAAGCTGGCTCCAGTAAAACATTAAGTACACCGGATTAAGTTTGACTAATAATTGGGCTTATTGTTCAAGTAATGAATAATCAATTATTAAGAATATAGTCTTTCAAAATTTCATCTCTAACTACTCGTTTGATTTTAAAATTCTTATTGATTTAAACCCTAATTTTGTGCTTTGCACGATCATCCTACCTATTGAGATTATTCAAATAATAAAATATTTAGAAATATTAATTTTTCTGACGCGCCCAAAGGGTAAATTAATGTCTATTGACTGCAGTTTCATTTAGATGTACGTACATGTGTATCAAAAATAATTTAACCAAGTTATTTATGCATACACATACACATGCACATGCGTGGCGTGCGCCTATTTAATAGTATGCCAATAACTGTTATTAACCTAGTGGTTTGAATTGTAATTTAACATGTGCATTAGTCTTTCGGACTTCTGGTTTTATCACTCATGGCATGTTTCTATGACGAGTGTTTCTGAATTATGGGTCTCCCCCATCTCAGTTACGTCATTTACATTGAGTGTGTAAAACGAATAGTTATCACATGCAATTGATAAATTATTATTCAGCCACTCTGGTTTAAATTAGTTAGATGAAAACAAAGGTTATGAAAATGCACACACACACACACACATGTGACACGCGAATATCTAATGAAAGGTCAGTCTGAAGTATAAATATTATGGCTAGGGGAATTAACACTCTTGCTTCATTAGTTGCGTTTGTTAAACTTGTGATGTAAATTGCAACTGATGAAGGCTATCGATAAGTTTAGCCGAAATATTTTAGCAAAAGAAAACTACTGGAACAATGAACGCTGCGTTAGTCAAAACGCAGATCAGGTAACCAATTTAATAATTCGATCTGAATTCTTTTCGATATTTACAGCACACTGTAGCGTTCCTATCAGGCAATATATCCTAGTACAAGGAGACGGGATATTAAATCATTAAATCAATTTATACATTTTATATCATCTAGTCTAGGTCAACTTCTCTTAATTATTAAATAATCATTATGCATGATATGCATTAAATGAAGTGATACTGCACACTAAAATTTGAATTCTTAAAGATAAATAATAAGACACACTCCGATAAAATACATGCATATATAATAACAAGCCTTTACAAATATTAACGATTGCGCGGATGGAAATAAATTATATATAATAAACTATCATTAAATCCTTATTTTGTTTAAAATGCTCCAGAAAATAAAAATTCTTGTATGTGCAGCTGACAATAGTTTAAATATGTGCAATTGGTTGAGTAAAATATTCAAATGGTGTTTATTTAAAATTTGTAAATTTGATAAAAAATAATAAAGTCTCTTTCTTTTGTCAGAATATAATAAGCATTTATTATGATAACTCACCAACACGAACTTCGGTCATGTCATCAGCATAGATCAGCTTTATTAAACAGAGGTAGATTAAGACCAAAAATGTTATTTTGTTGCGTACCATTGTCCTCATTTTGCAATTACATTTACTTTCATTCACTATTCTGAGCTGAAAAATATGGTATACATAAAGACACGGTTATTCTGCCGCATGTATAACAAGGTTAAGTAATATATTTTAACACAAATTGTTACGATTTATTTTTACACCGATGGCGATTTCCAGCCAGTTTGATAGCAGTTGTATTCAGAGCCATTATCCACACCAGAAGACAGAAAAATAAAATCAAAATTGCCCCAGTATTTAATTAGAGATGATTGTAAATAGAAAACCTTACCCGATTTGTAAATGAACAGCTGCTGTTATATTTGAACAATGTATTTTCATTTTGTTGTTCTAAATGTTAGTTAGAAATAACTTGAACCCGAGACGTAAATGTTTGTTCTCACTTCGGACTGTTTCCCAGAAAAAGTCACAAAAGTGTCATTTGACACAATACCGAAATATAATTCAGTATTAGTAGAACTGTGAGTTCGTATTTGTATTTTTTTCATCGAACCGCATTTGTATTTGAAGCAAAGCTAAAACTTTCAGTATTATCTCATTAAACGAGTTTTGAACTCGTTTTGTTATGCGCAGTGAAGCTCATATCCAAGTCAACCAACATTGATTATGCGATTTGGAATAAAAATATTGTTTTAACCAAGTCTGCAGGCTTGAGACAAACGCCTATCCTGTTTAATATAATTAGTCGCCTAACATAGAAATGCTGTCGTCAGTCACACGCATGGACGCGTTTCGACTATCAATGGACATTACAGGAGTTCATGTTGAATTTTCAATCAGTCCTGCCGATTTTCGCCTTCAGAACCGCGCTCCATATAATCACAAAAATTAAGATCGCTTACAAAATTCTCTGCAGATTCTAAATGATAAATGGTTTATAAATTTATTTTTACTCAGATTTATGTCTATCAGCGTAAAATATGGTTTGTTCATTATAAGCCTCTATTAATATTATTGTGCCAGATTATTTAGATACACAAAATATCCCTTCTATATATATATATATATATATATATATATATATATATATATATATATGGTAGTCATGATTTGGTGTGCATATCTTACATTAAAAATATGCCTTCCATAGGTGCACAATTCTTTAGTGGTTTTTGAGAAAACAAATATTTAAATTAAAATTAAAATTATTTAAATCAAGGTTGCGATCTTGATATAAAAATCTGACCCATTATGTAAATACAATTGTCCGTATGAACGAGGCATTGCATAATTTAGTAAAGGAAATTCATCCAGTAATTTTAATCAAATTTGTGATCTTCATATAACCAATTGACTCATAATGTGCACACGTCAGTATACACGAAGAATTGTATAGTGTAGAAAAGGCAATTCAACCAGTAAATGTTTCTTGAAGGAATTTCTTTGTTGCGAACCTAAATTAATTGAAGTTTCGGATTTGACCGCATTTTTCTTGTGCGGGACAATTGTTAGCACTCATAGGTCGGCAAAATCTTGAACCTTTTATCTTTTCAGATGATGTAATTTTTGGCCTCAGTTGATGGGTTCTCACTTGTCCCTTCTCCTTTAAGCCTTCAATTAGCTGATTGTCTGAAAGCGCTTTAGGATCAAGATCCGCCATTGATCTTTCACCTATATTTCGAGACGTTATTTCCAGTCTCATCTTCAGGGTTGACACAATACGCACAGGAGTAAAACACAACTTGTGGCAAATGTGGTATCCTCATTCAAGGCAGATATATTTATATATATTTTATTTTAATTGTCTTCCTAATATCCGGTCTTCATCTAATACTCAAATGTATACAAAAACTTATCCCTGTCCCCCTCTGCGCACACATCTACCTATAAACATGTGTATTTTAACTATAAGCACACCTAATGGATTGACATACACGCCTATCAATGATGTCTATATTTTAATTGCTGTACCGGACGCATAGAAAGATCAACAAATTTTGAATTCTATATTGCTGTAATCCTCACCTGCCCCCCAGTTCACCTAATTCCATCCAGCTTGCAATCGGTTATATACAGAGAGATTAAAAAACTATTGAAACTCTATAGAGTATTATTCTATCATTTTGACAAGACCGAATACGGAAGTTACACTAACTAAATCGTTTTTCCGCTCAGTACACATTTATACTCAGATACTATATGAATTAGTTTCTGTATTAAAATATCGTATATATCTATATATATAGATAAACATATAAGCAACTATGTGGGTTACTCCCACATCTTTTATAAATATCTATATATCTAAATATAACTATACCTACGTGTATACACTATATATATATCAGCAATCTTTTATATTTTAATTTTATTTTTACTTATATATTTGTACCCACATCTTATAAAATATCCATTTATACATATGTCCACACGCTATCTATGTATATATATAGATAAGCATATAAGCAACTATGTGGGTTCATCCCACATCTTTTATAAATATCTATATATTCATCATATATATATATATATATATATATATATATCGTGTATATACCATATATATAATATGAATCTCATACAAGCAACACTGTGAGTCCCGCAACGGATAAATTATATCAGTAAAACACTTTTTATATATCTATTTTATTGTCTATCTATATACTTCTATATATATTTGTAGATATATGTATCTATAAGCAGTTGAAATAGGTTCTTTGAAATTCAACCACTTACAATTTATATGTATATATAAATATCAAAGCATATCTATCTTCCCGTCTACACCTCATATATATATGTGTATATATATATATATATGTATATATATATATATATATATATACATAATGCCTATCTCAATTCACATAAGCAACCATGTGAGCTTTTCCCACCTTATATATAAAATCTAAATATTCTTCTACATATATATTGTGAATATCTAAATAAGCATTTAAGCAACCATGTGAGTTCACCCCACATCTTATATGAATATTTAGAATCATCCATATATATGTATTTGCGAAATATAGATGCCCATATTTGTTAAATATATTTAGATAAATATATAAGCAACAACGTGAAATTCTCTCACATCTTATATAAATTGAAATGTTCATCATATATATACATATATAACTATAGCCATATTACCGCCCTCTAACTCCATTTAATTCGTTCTGTTTTCTCCCTTTCTGTTGGTAGTCGTGGTCTCTTATTTAGATTTATTGAGTTAGCTCTGATTCCTCTAATCTACGTTTCTTTCCAATTAGAGAAGTGCCTCACTGAATATTGGGCCTACTGATTTTTTGTATACATGTCATATTCATGACGTTCATTCCTGATTTTATTCTCGCAATTGATTCTCTAATCAACCTGGTTAATCTAGCTCTGCTATATAGTTAAAATACACATGTTTATAGGTAGATGTGTGCACAGAGGGGGACAGGGATATGTTTTTGTATACATTTGAGTATTAGAGACTGGGTATGAAGACCGGATATTAGGAAGACAATTAAAATAAAATATATATAAATATATCTGCCTTGAATGAGGATACCACATTTGCCACAAGTTGTGTTTTACTCCTGTGCGTATTGTGTCAACCCTGAAGATGAGACTGGAAATAACGTCTCGAAATATAGGTGAAAGATCAATGGCGGATCTTGATCCTAAAGCGCTTTCAGACAATCAGCTAATTGAAGGCTTAAAGGAGAAGGGACAAGTGAGAACCCATCAACTGAGGCCAAAAATTACATCATCTGAAAAGATAAAAGGTTCAAGATTTTGCCGACCTATGAGTGCTAACAATTGTCCCGCACAAGAAAAATGCGGTCAAATCCGAAACGAAAAGGACAGCACTGAGAAACAAAATAATACATCTTTTAAAATGTACTTAAATCAAAAATACGACCGGATCGTCGTGCAATTATTCAACCAATACAAAAGGAGGAAAATACAAATTGGAAGGCAAGTGGAACATATCTCATTCTTGAAATTATGTTTAAAATTTAATACTATACCTAAATGCTTTAAATTTAGACTACCATTTCAGCTAGATAGAGTAGGAAATATTCTGAAACAAGAACTTTCTATACATTTAATGAAATCATCGATAAAAAGTCAAGAAAAAAGAAAATATGAACTTATTAGAGAAAAAACTAAAATAAGGTCAAGGTTGCTCTTGATATTACATTCAATGGACCTTAAATGTATAGAGGATTTCACTGATAAGGCTAGGAATAAAGAAATTCAAAAGGTTAAAAAGAGGCATGATAAGAAACTTGTAAACCTGGGAATCTATAGGCCTGGAAGAAATATTCCAAACGATTCTTTTGTGTCGAAACGGGTAATAAACTTATCATCTATGGATCTCAAAGATAATGAAAAGAGAATACTCAACCTGGGACTGAACACAGCTGTTCCTATTGAATACATACCTAAGAATGAAATTATTACCGAGACAGTTAAAATCGCACAATTCCTCCCAGGAAAAGAGAAAACTAAATTTGAATTGGATGTTGCAAAATTATTATTAGAACATAAGGAGGATAAATGTAAAAAGAATTATGACTTGAAAAGATTAAGATCGGAGTTGTTATCTAATAAGGTGATATGCCTAAAAGCAGATAAAGGTGGAACAACAGTGCTAATAAACCAGAGGGATTATGAGGATAAGATGTACGTACAATTAAACAATAAAGAAGTTTACCATAAAATAAATAAGGACCCAACGGACAAATTACAAGGTGAGGTTAAAACTTTGATTAATCAAATGATCGGATCTGGGGAATTGGATTCAGTACTTGGTAAATCATTAATACAAAGAGATTCACTCTCTCCCAGAGTGTATGGTCTAGTAAAAATTCATAAAAAAGATAATCCACTTAGGTTAATTGTCAATGTCCAGAATTCTCCAACTTATAAAATGTCCAAATTTCTGTGCCATAGAATAAGAAAATACACCTATTTTCTAGATTATACATTAAAGAATACTTATCACTTTACGGATATTATTAGTAAATATAAATTATTAGAGAATGATAAACTGGCAAGCCTGGATGTGGTATCTATGTATACGAACATTCCGGTACAGGTTGCATTAGAGTGTGTCCAACGTTGCCTAACTGAATACCCTGAAATACTAGAAGGGAGTAAAATGATGTTAAGTAGTATTATGGAAATGTTAAAAATTTGTATGTCCTCTACATACATATTTAGAAATGAATTCTACCTTCAAGTTAAAGGTGTTCCTATGGGACAACCATTATCAGTCCCAGTCGCTAATATTTATATGCATTATTTAGAAAAAAATCTCCTACTTAGATCTCCCCTCAAACCATGCTTATATTTAAGATTCCTAGATGATATCTTCCTAATATGGAATCACGGAGACAATGAGTTGGAGAATTTTCTGTATTTAGCTAATCAACTGGGAGAGGTAAAATTCACATTGGAAAAAGAAAACAAAGAAGAATTATCGTTTCTAGATGTAAAATTAAAACGAATGGGTCAGACATTAGAGAAAGATATTTATAGGAAGGATACTTATTCTGGTATCCTCCTGAATTATTGCTCTAATCACCCGTTTGGGATGAAAATAGGCATTCTAAAATCTATGATAATAAGAAGTCTTAAAATAGTGGATTTAAAATATAGGGATAAATAACTAATGAAATTGAAAGAAATATTCAGGATAAATGGTTATCCGGAAAAATTAACTGAGAAAATCATAAAGGAGACATTATTGCGATTTAAGAGAAGAATAAAACAGGAGAAACGGACAGGAGATTTAGATAATCAGAATGAAGATAAGCACAGAACTCTGGTTCTACCAGACTCCAAATTAAGTAGAAAGATTAGGATATTAGCAACAAAATACAACATAAGAACAGTGTTAAGACAAACAGTTACAATAGGCAATAAGTTACCGAATCAAAAAGAAAAAATAGAACCTCTTAACACATCAGGGGTTTATGAGATACCTTGTAAAGATTGCAATCTTAGGTATATAGGTGAAACCATGCGTCCAATAAAGGTACGTAGAGGTGAACATAAGACTGCATGCAAATACAGACATAGTAATAGATCGGATCTAGCCAGACACTCAATGGAGTCAGGTCATCAAATAAACTGGGACGGCTGTAAACGGATTTCACTATGTAACCGAAATAGATTAACCAGGTTGATTAGAGAATCAATTGAAATAAAATCAGGAATGAACGTCATGAATATGACATGTGTAGAAAAATCATTAGGCCCAATATTCAATGAAGCCTTCTCTAATGGAAAGAAACGTAGATTAGAGGAATCAGAGCTAACAATAAATCTAAATAAGAGACCACGACTATGAAAGGGGAGAAAACAGAACGAATTAGATGGAGTTAGAGGGCGGTAATATGGCTATAGTTATATATGTATATATATGATGAACATTTCAATTTATATAAGATGTGAGAGAATTTCACGTTGTTGCTTATATATTTATCTAAATATATTTAACAAATATGGGCATCTATATTTCGCAAATACATATATATGGATGATTCTAAATATTCATATAAGATGTGGGGTGAACTCACATGGTTGCTTAAATGCTTATTTAGATATTCACAATATATATGTAGAAGAATATTTAGATTTTATATATAAGGTGGGAAAAGCTCACATGGTTGCTTATGTGAATTGAGATAGGCATTCTGTATATATATATATATATATATATATATATATATATATATATATATATATATATATATATATACATATATATATACATATATATATGAGGTGTAGACGGGAAGATAGATATGCTTTGATATTTATATATACATATAAACTGTAAGTGGTTGAATTTCAAAGAACTTAGTTAGTGTAACTTCCGTATTCGGTCTTGTCAAAATGATAGAATAATACTCTATAGAGTTTCAATAGTTTTTTAATCTCTCAGTATATAACCGATTGCAAGCTGGATGGAATTAGGTGAACTGGGGGGCAGGTGAGGATTACAGCAATATAGAATTCAAAAATTTTTGATCTTTCTATGCGTCCGGTACAGCAATTAAAATATAGACATCATTGATAGGCGTGTATGTCAATCCATTAGGTGTGCTTATAGTTAAAATACACATGTTTATAGGTAGATGTGTGCGCAGAGGGGGACAGGGATAAGTTTTTGTATACATTTGAGTATTAGAGACTGGGTATGAAGACCGGATATTAGGAAGACAATTAAAATAAAATATATATAAATATATCTGCCTTGAATGAGGATACCACATTTGCCACAAGTTGTGTTTTACTCCTGTGCGTATTGTGTCAACCCTGAAGATGAGACTGGAAATAACGTCTCGAAATATAGGTGAAAGATCAATGGCGGATCTTGATCCTAAAGCGCTTTCAGACAATCAGCTAATTGAAGGCTTAAAGGAGAAGGGACAAGTGAGAACCCATCAACTGAGGCCAAAAATTACATCATCTGAAAAGATAAAAGGTTCAAGATTTTGCCGACCTATGAGTGCTAACAATTGTCCCGCACAAGAAAAATGCGGTCAAATCCGAAACGAAAAGGACAGCACTGAGAAACAAAATAATACATCTTTTAATTGAAGTTACCTGATCTGCGTTTTGACTACTTACTCCTTTTGGAGGATAAGCCGGCTCCATTGATGTGACATTTCATGGAGTTTCTTGGGAATTTGGTACAAGTGGTGTCCCCTCACCACTCGGCTTTTTGATCGAGGACGCACCTCTAGCCTTTGCACATCCAAGCACAGTCTGCAAGGCAGCAGTAAGTTGCATGGTTGCCGGTGGCTGTTGAGAGCTCATTCGCCATTCGGAAGTACGGGGTACTGTCCAGAAGTCCATGTAATCCTGTGGCTGTTGAACCCTTTTGTGGCGGGGAACACACGCCGAGTCATGGTGCCGTCGTCGGGCTCATGTGGTATTTTATAGGAGATCCGATTGCTGGTCGGAAATCCACCACGCCCTGGTGACACCACGTTTTGACTAACGCAGCTTTCATTGTTCCAGTAATTTTCTTTTGGCAAGATTTTTCGACCTACCTTTTCATCAGTTGCATTATTTTATTTTTTTCGTGAAATGCAACTGATGAAGGCCTACGGTAAGGTAGGTCGAAATATCTTGCCAAAAGAAAATTACTGGAACAATGAAAGCTGCGTTAGTCAAAACGCAGATCAGGTAAAATTCAACCGGTTGACCGGTTTCGTCATTATTGAGAACTCATTACGTACTGTCCAGAATTTGACGCGGTCAGGGCTCTGACCTGGGCACGTCTGCTTCCGAATCTAGTGCTCTAACCACTGAACCACGCTGTCGTAGTGTCGCTCAGTACTGTCTTCATATCTTAGATGTTTAGCTAATAATTACCAAAAAACAATGACGATATTCCATGAAAATTATTAAAGAAAATTCCAGTCTACATGAACAAGAACAAAAATTTAATGTCAAGGACAAAGCAATTATTTCGTGCGCAATCATAGATCTTATCGATCATACGCATTTTCGCTCCTTGAAGTATAGCATTGAGGCCTACACATGAAACTATAATGTGATTAAATCCTCTAAAATAAATATCGAACAGACAGTACGCTCATTAACACTGATCAGCAAAATCTTTTCAAATCTTATAAGCAAATCAGTACCGCGAATTACTCATCGAAACAAGCATTGGATATAGACAGCTAAAAGTCCTCATTCTTCACAGAACGAAAAATTTTGATGCCAATTAAAGCCAATGGCAAACTAAAATAATGACAAGATCATTTAAAGCCGGCGTGTTGCCGAATTGCATGTGTCTGCAACTCTAACGCAGCAGGAGACTAGCCTGGAATAGTAGAGTTGTGGAAGATTATCAAATTGATGTAAAAAGAAGGTACATTAGCTTACAGGTCTAGGAAAGTAAGAGTCCTCATGGAGTAAATATTTATTTGTTATAATTATTTAGTAATTGATGATTAGCACTGAATTTATTATTAAATCATCATCTTATAACGTGAAAATATTTAAGTTCTTTAAGGAAAATAATTCATGAGTTATTAGATCAACCAAGTCCATAATAGATTCAGTAAGAGTTTTATATTTTTTTGAACTTTGAGATACTTTGTATATAAATTTAAAGCTTTAAATTATTTAAATCACAAATTTAGCAACCACATAAAGTATAGGAGAAACACTGCATTATAATTGTGGATTTGACCGCATTTTTCTTGTGACATTTGTCACAAGTTGTGTTTTACTCCTGTGCGTATTGTGTCAACCCTGAAGATGAGACTGGAAATTAAGTCTCGAAATATCGGACAAAGGACAATGGAAAATCTTGATCAAACGTCATTTTCAGTCAATCAGCTGATAAAAGGCTCAAAAAGGAAGGGACAAGTGAGAACCCATCAATCGATGCCATTAAGCAGAGCACCTGAAAATGATCAAAATTCAAGATTTTACCGACCTAAGAGTGCTATCTATTGTCCCGCACAATAAAAATGCGGTCAAATCCACAATAAGAAGGACAGCACTGAGCAAAATAAATCTTCAACTGCGTTATAATGTTAATTTGCTTTCTTATTTGACTTCTATTTATATGTAGATGTTGTACCTGAATAATGATTTTATGACCCAGAAACTAGCTAATAACATCATTTAATAGTTATTAATAAGTTATGCTATATTTGGACTACCATGTTAGAAGCATTCTATACCGTATAACAAGATTTGTCAATCTAAACTTTGGAAAAATTAAACACGATTTATTACCATCGCCGGTGCCAGGTCAAACTCTACGCAAGCTTATATTATTATGCACGAAAGACGTACGATTTCGTTTTAATGGAAACATCTATAAACAGACTGATGGTGTCGCAATGGGAAGCCCCTTATCTCCAGTGTTGGCTGAGATTTTTCTAGGGCACCTAGAAAATACATCATTAAAGAGTGACATAAGTAAATGTGCTCAATATATACGGTACGTGGATGATATATTTCTTGTACTTAAGAACAGGTCGCAATCACGAACATTGCTTCAAAGTTTCAACAAAGCACATAAGAATATCGGTTTCACGTCAGAGCACGAGAAAGATGACTGTCTGCCTTTCCTAGATGTACTATTAAAGAAAGAAACTAATGGTAAATTAAACAGAACAATTTACCATAAACCAACATGGTCTGCACAGTATTTGCATTACAGCAGTTTTGTGCCATTTCAATATAAATTATCAACAGTTCGTGGTTGCTTTTCAAGAATTGACAGGTTGGTTAGTCAAGATTCTAGAGAAAATGAATATAATAAAGCAATTAACGATTTAATGTCTAATGGCTATCCCAGACAATTAATTGAATCAATTATTAAAAGGGGAGTTAACCAGAAACAGACGTATTATGGGCCAGAAAAGAAAACAGTCTACCTAAACATCCCATTTAAGGGGGATGCAGTTTCCCGAATGGCACAAAAGAAAGTTGAAGCAGCATTGACACGCACATTTAATGCAGCCAAACTACGAGTGTTATTTAGGGTAACACACTTGCCTTTACCAGCAATCAAAGAGAAACAGCCGTTAATGTCGATATCAAATATTATTTATCAATATACATGCGCAAGTTGTCGATCAACTTACGTAGGCCGATCGACCAGACGGTTAATTACTCGAATGAGGGAACATTGCAACTTGAACGCCTGTTTTAAATCAAATGGTGAATACACGTCTGCTATTGCGCAACACATCATCGAAACATCGCACGTATGTTCTCCAGACGTAGCATTCAAAGTAATAACTAAATGCAAAAACAAAAGGGAGCTAGCCACATACGAAGCCTTATGGATAAACAAATTGCAGCCGGATTTATGTAAGCAGAAGAAGCACGTACAAGCATTGAGCTTGAACTGGATGTGACGCACGCAATTTGATTGGTTTCTATTTTCCACACTCTCTCTATGTTCAAATATTTCTATCTTGTTTTGCTTTCCAATTTATATATAAAGATATGTTCATGAGTAGATATTTGAGAAGACCATGAGAAAGAAAATTTTCTTATATCTGATAAAATTTCGTTTTGTCTTTGCACACAGGAAGGGAACAATGAATTTTATTAAAGCTCGCATTTCAAAAAAAAATTAAATAATTTTTTTGTACGTTATTTTAAATATTATCATTTACTTCACAAAGGTGGCCATAATTGCTTAGAGCGAGAGAGAGATTGAGTTACTTAAAGACAATTTAAATAGATTATTATATGCCAACTTTCAGCTTTCATGAAAAAATCTATTGTTTTCTATTTGAGGTGAACTTGCCTTGCTAGTTAACACTAAGTTATTGAATTTTGGCAATAGTACCAAACTGGATTTTCGGATAAATTTACCGTTATTGAAAACTGTGGTAAGCAAATTTGATATACAAAGGATATATAAACATACGTTTTTTTGTTATTGATATTGCAAGATATGGTAATCAAGAAACATATAGCGCTATACCATGTCTTCTGATTTACTAGTGGCGATTTGGTAGGAGAACTCTGGCAGAATTTCGCATAAATTAATGCAGGTAGCAAAACTTCGCTCAACTAAGAGTTACCTGATTGATGTTAAAATTAAATCGCTATATTTAAATCACTATATTTTAGCTGATCAACGTGGTCTACAATGGCGACCGCCAATTATCACCTGAAAGAGGCGATCCACGCAGTATTATCGAAGCTATATCGAGCGACAACCTAGCTACATCACTGTATATCAATTCAGATGCCTATCTGACTATGTGACAGACCGATTATTTTTATGTACATTTTGAGGCTTTATTTAAGCGCTCATTGTTGAAATGTTTGCCTATTTAGCTTTTGCGATATGTATATTTTGTGTACACATTGGTTGGTCACGCATAGAAACTATTCTACAATTTTCTGTAAGCTAATAATTTATTTTATATTTATCCTTTATTTTGGCCGCTCAAATTACAAGCTGTATAAATTGTTATTTAGATTTTCTGTGAACTTTGTATTATAGATTTATTTTGTGTGTACATTGATTTAAGTATTTCTTTCGTAATTAGGTCACACTGTATAGCGTAGAGATAAAGTACTGTGACAACTATTTTTATTATTGTTTTGTGTAAACTTTTGGCTTAAATGCCAAATTCATATTTTTTTATATACACCGGTTAATAGAATCATTTGGAACAATGTGTCTGATGTCGCTGTATAAGTAGAAAGCATTTTAGAAATTTCAGTCTCTAAATCCTATTAATAAAAGCCGTTACACGGTTTCTCTTCTTCATTGAGACTGGGGCTATCGTTCTAGTCGGATAAGGTAGACGAAAATTGGCCCGCAGTACAGAAGATAGATTATGAGTTCGGGTCGCCTATAGGATGATGGAGTAAATTTTGGGGGTTCAACAGGCATTGACTTCAACAAAGGGAGCTCAGACGCGATCGTGAGAAGGCAATTTAAATATCGCGCAATATTTTCGTTACAGTTATCATTATTTTTTCGATTAACTGATGATGCTTGGTGAAAAAGAATCAAGACAGTCATTATGGTTTTTATTGCGGCGATGAAGCAAATAACCGTTCGCTTATAATTGATGATTAAGCATTGCTGATAAGAGATGAGCAGAACCAACATTATGGTTGGTATGTATGTTAAACGGAATGAGAATATCCCGTTATGATTTATACTTTCCGTTCATGCTCTCTTTGGTTTATCCTTCTAGTCACAACTGGACTAACTTGTTACTAGGTTCGCAACACCTAATAACAAATTGAATTTATATTATTTCTCCACAACAAACAGTATTTAACTGTTATATATTGAATTGAATGATGTCATACTTACCGCGAAATGTGATAACTGATATCGATCAAGACCAGAGTGTATGGATTTACTGAAGCAACAAGTGTTCAGAAATAGTTGTAATTCTCAATTTTGGTGTACTAGAGCATACATTGATATCCATCATGTCAGTAACATGTACCGACTTGGAAACGATCGTGTTAGTACCATGTACCTTTGCAGTACTATAATGTTGGTATCGGTTACTAACACAATAGCCATAGTTTTAGTATCCCTTACAGACTCGGTATATATATATTTTATAGAGTGAGTTAGCGTAAAAGTCGCATTGTCAAGACTTTATTTGATATAAGCTTCACTACTGCAGGTTTACACATTCGTCAAGGAGATTGTACCGTCCTATTATTCCACATTCCTCACCCAAATATATAGTGCTTGTAGGGCGTGATACCGGCTCCTACTGATGAGTCGCCAGTAAGCACGAAACGAATGTGCATAGGATGATTATTTCCGTTCATGTTGTCTTTGGTTTATCCTTCTGGTCACAAGTGAACTAATTTGTTACTAGGTTCGCAACATATATTACATATTTCCATATGTATATATATATATATATATATATATATATATATATTGCATACTTTCATATATATATATATATATTAGGTCTCCGCAACAAACAGTTTTAAACTGTTATGATCTACTTTACTTTGATGACTGGAAAATTGAGGTGGCACACTATGACGGTTGTTAATGTTTATACGGGATGAGAATAACCGGTTCTTCCTTGCGTTTGATAGTTGACCGTAGTAATACGTGACGCATTACCTCCCTGGTGATGGTTATTGGTTAAATTTTTCACGACGTTTAAGCTAATTACCGTCTGCCAATTATGAATATGATGAAATATCATGTGAAGAAATCAACAGCAAAATGATCGTTGATGCTACAAGCTATACGACGGGTGACGATCAAAATAATCTCTGGTGATAAGAATGGCTAATCAGAATGATCAACGGAAGTAAGCTATTGTTTAGTTCTAGCTGTACATTACGGTGAATCAATCTTTCCAGCCGATGAAATGGAAGGTGTAATAGGGCAGCCATATAGTGGCGGTCTGCCAAATATTGTGTATAGTAGTTAGATATTGTTTGTGGCGGAGAACTAATATATATATTCTTTTGAAATGCGAGCTTTAATAAAATTCATTGTTCCCTTCCTGTGTGCAAAAACAAAACGAAATTTTATCAGATATAAGAAAATTTTCTTTCTCATGGTCTTCTCAAATATCTACTCATGAACATATCTTTATATATAAATTGGAAAGCAAAACAAGATAGAAATATTTGAACATAGAGAGAGTGTGGAAAATAGAAACCAATCAAATTGCGTGCGTCACATCCAGTTCAAGCTCAATGCTTGTACGTGCTTCTTCTGCTTACATAAATCCGGCTGCAATTTGTTTATCCATAAGGCTTCGTATGTGGCTAGCTCCCTTTTGTTTTTGCATTTAGTAATTACTTTGAATGCTACGTCTGGAGAACATACGTGCGTTGTTTCGATGATGTGTTGCGCAATAACAGACGTGTATTCACCATTTGATTTAAAACAGACGTTCAAGTTGCAATGTTCTCTCATTCGAGTAATTAACCGTCTGGTCGCTCGGCCTACGTAAGTTGATCGACAAATTGCGCATGTATATTGGTAAATAATATTAGATATCGACATTAACGGCTGTTTCTCTTTGATTGCTGGTAAAGGCAAGTGTGTTACCCTAAATAACACTCGTAGTTTTGGCTGCATTAAATGTGCGTGTCAATGCTGCTTCAACTTTCTTTTTTGCCATTCGGGAAACTGCATCCCCCTTAAATGGGATGGTTAGATAGACGGTTTTCTTCTCTGGCCCATACTACGTCTGTTTCTGGTTAACTCCCCTTTTAATAATTGATTCAATTAATTGTCTGGGATAGCCATTAGACATTAAATCGTTAATTGCTTTATTATATTCATTTTCTCTAGAATCTTGACTAACCAACCTGTCAATTCTTGAAAAGCAACCACGAACTGTTGATAATTTATATTGAAATGGCACAAAACTGCTGTAATGTAAATACTGTGCAGACCATGTTGGTTTATGGTAAATTGTTCTGTTTAATTTACCATTAGTTTCTTTCTTTAATAGTACATCTAGGAAAGACAGACAGTCATCTTTCTCGTGCTCTGACGTGAAACCGATATACTTATGTGCTTTGTTGAAACTTTGAAGCAATGTTCGTGATTGCGACCTGTCCTTAAGTACAAGAAATATATCATCCACGTACCGTATATTTTAAACACATTTACTTATGTCACTCTTTAATGATGTATTTTCTAGGTGCCCTAGAAAAATTTCTGCCAACACTAGAGATAAGGGGCTTCCCATTGCGACACCATCAGTCTGTTTGTAGATGTTTCCATTAAAACGAAATCGTACGTCTTTCGTGCATAATAAGATAAGCTTGCGTAGAGTTTGACCTGGCACCGGCGATGGTAATATATCGTGTTCTACCGCTTTGACTATAATGTCAATGGTTTCATCAATTGGAACATTTGTAAACAGAGACGTAACATCAAAAGATACCATAATCTTGTTTTTAACATTTATATCTTGAATTTTGTTTACAAACTCAAACGAATCGGCAACCGAATGATTACCTAGTATTACAGTTAAATACTGTTTGTTGCGAAGAACTAATATATATGCAAGTATGTATTAGGTTTTGCGAACCTAGTAACAAGTTAGTTCAGTTGTGACCAGAAGGATAAACCAAAGGCAGCATGAACGGAAAGTATAATCTCATGCACATTCGTTTCGTGCTTACTGGCGACTCATCAGTAGGAGCCGGTATTACGCCCTTTAACCACTATATATTCGGTATAAGAATGTGGAATAATAGGACGGTACAATCTCCTAGACGAATGTGTAAACCTGTAATAGTGAAGCTAACATAATCTAAAGTCAACGACAATGCGACTTCAATGCTAACTCACACTATATAATATATATACCGAGTCTGTAAAGGATACTAACACTATGGCTATTGTGTTAGTAACTGATACCTTTTTTGAAATCGATGAGTACCGGATACTAACACTATGGTTTCCGAGTCGGTACATGATACCAACCTGATGGATATAAATTTATGCTAAAGTTCACCCAAATTGAGAATTACAACAATTTCCGAACACCTGTTACTCCAGTTAAACCATACACTCTGGCCTTCATCGATATCAGTTATCACATTTCGCGGTAAGCATGACATCATTCAATTCAATATATTACAGTTAAATACTGTTTGTTGCGAAGAACTAATATATATGCAAGTATGTATTAGGTTTTGCGAACCTAGTAACAAGTTAGTTCAGTTGTGACCAGAAGGATAAACCAAAGGCAGCATGAACGGAAAGTATAATCTCATGCACATTCGTTTCGTGCTTACTGGCGACTCATCAGTAGGAGCCGGTATTACGCCCTTTAACCACTATATATTTGGTAGAAGAATGTTGAATAATAGGACGGTACAATCTCCTAGACGAATGTGTAAACCTGTAATAGTGAAGCTAACATAATCTAAAGTCAACGACAATACGACTTCAATGCTAACTCACACTATATAATATATATACCAGAGTCTGTAAAGGATACTAACACTATGGCCATTGTGTTAGTAACTGATACCTTTTTTGAAATCGATGAGTACCGGATACCGTATTTTTTGGTTGTTGTCAATCCGAATGAATGTTTGTGGAGTCTGGTCGAGTGGAAGTTTGGCCTTGCCTGGATGCGCGTAAATTGTTTTTGGGTTTTGTGCAAGAATATGTGGAATAATATAACTAAACTACAAAAATATCAACATAAATATAGTTAAACGAACATTGGTTGCGCGGGCGGTGATAACATTTACTATAATCAAGGTTGCGAACTTGATATAAACACTTGACCATTAGGTACTTACATTTATCAGAAAAAAACTAAGAATTTAATAGCGTATATTGTAGAAAAGGCAATTCATCCAGTAGACCGTTATAACAAATAACAAAAGGTTCGATACTGTCTCTCTCCCCTAAAATATTCTGCATACGAGATGAGATGAGGTATAGGTGAGGTAATGATTGGTCTACTAATTATAACAAGTTATATATTGAGTTTAGTTACTGAGATAAATCCTATGATTAAAATAGTGTTGAGTCAAATATATATAAATAGAATGGTTTTGGAACGAGGTTACCACATTTGCTTAAATCTGCTATTGTGATCAGTGTTGTGTTGCCTGATGATGGTGCTGGAAAGTAGGCACCGAAACGTCGCCAGTAAACAAAGATATGATAGAACCGCATTTCCAATTGAAGTAAAAATGAGTCAACCCGATCAAAGACAAAACAAAATTGGAAATAGTGACAAATCGGATCTTTGTGTAACTGCCCGTGTACAGCTACTACCCGCGTACGCAAAACATTCTTCTACCAAATATATAGTGGTTAAAGGGCGTAATACCGGCTCCTACTGATGAGTCGCCAGTAAGCACGAAACGAATGTGCATGAGATTATACTTTCCGTTCATGCTGCCTTTGGTTTATCCTTCTGGTCACAACTGAACTAACTTGTTACTAGGTTCGCAAAACCTAATACATACTTGCATATATATTAGTTCTTCGCAACAAACAGTATTTAACTGTAATATATTGAATTGAATGATGTCATGCTTACCGCGAAATGTGATAACTGATATCGATGAAGGCCAGAGTGTATGGTTTAACTGGAGTAACAGGTGTTCGGAAATTGTTGTAATTCTCAATTTGGGTGAACTTTAGCATAAATTTATATCCATCAGGTTGGTATCATGTACCGACTCGGAAACCAAAGTGTTAGTATCCGGTACTCATCGATTTCAAAAGGTATCAGTTACTAACACAATAGCCATAGTGTTAGTATCCTTTACAGACTTGGTATATATATTATATAGTGTGAGTTAGCATTGAAGTCGTATTGTCGTTGACTTCAGATTATGTTAGCTTCACTATTACAGGTTTACACATTCGTCTAGGAGATTGTACCGTCCTATTATTCCACATTCTTCTACCGAATATATAGTGGTTAAAGGGCGTAATACCGGCTCCTACTGATGAGTCGCCAGTAAGCACGAAACGAATGTGCATGAGATTATACTTTCCGTTCATGCTGCCTTTGGTTTATCCTTCTGGTTACAAGTGAACTAATTTGTTACTAGGTGCGCAAAACCTAATACATACTTGATTACATAGTTGTTTACGTAATGGTTCAAATAAACGAACTAGCCATTTAGCTAGTGCTTGAAACGGAGAATTTACCATTGATAAAATTGGCCTCATAGGACAACCTCTTTTGTGTGTTTTTGGTAATCCGTACATTATTGGTGTAGATGATCCAACTGGCTTGAGCTTCTGTGCAGTGGCCTCATCATTTAACACGTTTTCCTTCTTTTGTACGTATTCACATTTGTCCATTATAACTGCGCTCTTTCCTTTATCAGCGCGTAGTATTTTGATGTCTGCATATCTGCTGATATTTCTAAGTGCATTTAGATGCTGCTTTGTCAACGCATGCTGCTCTGCACATTTAGACGATTTCAGGTGTGAAGCCTGATCAACTAGCGTAGCCTTGAACCAATTTTTATAATCAATACTGGTAGGCTCCAAGTCAGCTGTTTGTTCAAATAACAATTCAAATGCTGCCTCAAAATCAACATCGCATTTATTAGAAGGATGTATTCCATAATTTCGGCCCATCGATAGTGCCTCTATTGTTAGCTGATCGATTGGCACTTTTGATAAGTTAAGCACACGCTTATCAAGATCGGTCGGTATTAAATCACACAAAACTCCAGGTTTTACATCTTTTTCCAATTTGTTCAAAATTCTTGTTTTATCTTTCTTCATAACTGTCGGCAAAAACATCAAAAATTTCATTCTTGCAAAAAGACTTAGTTCATCTAATACACAAGATACACACCCAATTCTTGCCTGTAGCACTGCTTCATCTTCCTTCAACTGCTCAATTTTAGAATACGCCAACCTTGTAAGATTTCTTCGGTTGACTCGTAGTTTTGACTTGCGTAAACTGCGTACCAAATCACCTGGGAACCGTAATTGTTTAATACACTGATAATAATGATTTAACCACAATTGCGTTCTTTGCGCTCTACACTTTAACGTCACTAGTTCATCTAGTTTTCTGAAAGATTCTTTTGAACGCCTGTTTTAAATCAAATGGTGAATACACGTCTGCTATTGCGCAACACATCATCGAAATATCGCACGTGCGTTCTCCAGACGTAGCATTCAAAGTAATTACTAAATGCAAAAACAAAAGGGAGCTAGCCACATACGAAGCCTTATGGATAAACAAATTGCAGCCGGATTTATGTAAGCAGAAGAAGCACGTACAAGCATTGAGCTTGAACTGGATGTGACGCACGCAATTTGATTTGTTTCTATTTTCCACACTCTCTCTATGTTCAAATATTTCTATCTTCTTTTACTTTCCAATTTATATATAAAGATATGTTCATGGGTAGATATTTGAGAAGACCATGAGAAAGAAAATTTTCTTATATCTGATAAAATTTCGTTGTTTTTGCACACAAGAAGGGAACAATGAATTTTATTAAAGCTCGCATTTCAAAAAAAAATTAAATAATTTTTTTGTACGTTATTTTAAATATTATCATTTACTTCACAAAGGTGGCCATAATTGCTTAGAGCGAGAGAGAGATTGAGTTACTTAAAGACAATTTAAATAGATTATTATATGCCAACTTTCAGCTTTCATGAAAAAATCTATTGTTTTCTATTTGAGGTGAACTTGCCTTGCTAGTTAACACTAAGTTATTGAATTTTGGTATTTAGTATCCTTTACAGACTCGGTATATATATTATATAGTGTGAGTTAGCATTGAAGTTGCATTGTCGTTGACTTCAGATTATGTTAGCTTCACTATTACAGGTTTACACATTCGTCTAGGAGATTGTACCGTCCTATTATTCCACATTCTTCTACCAAATATATAGTGGTTAAAGGGCGTAATACCGGCTCCTACTGATGAGTCGCCAGTAAGCACGAAACGAATGTGCATGAGATTATACTTTCCGTTCATGCTGCCTTTGGTTTATCCTTCTGGTCACAACTGAACTAATTTGTTACTAGGTTCGCAAAACCTAATACATACTTGCATATATATTAGTTCTTCGCAACAAACAGTATTTAACATTGTACTTGACTGAAACTTTAACTGATTAATTGTAAAAAAATTTCATATTTGACTACAGACTATTACAACCTGAAAGGTTATACACATCGCCATTATCAATAAATTATATTCGTATAATAACTTATATATAATCCAATTCTGTGCTTGTGTTTTATACAAAAAACCTGGTCAATATAGTCAAATAGATTAGCACAATTATTGCTCATATGACTCATACTTCAAAAATACTTAAGTTGAAGAAACAGTATACACGCAAGACTTGGTTATTCTGACATAACCATATACAAATAAACCAGCATTGCCATTAAAACGTTAATTCGCTACACGCAGATTATTAATAAAACGCTTTAACCACAGGATTACAGACCACATAGCAATTACTTTTAATCAATGACAAAATCCTGCTTATTTCAACGCCAGTGTATATTGGTAAAGAATTTTAAATGAAATCATTCCTTTTGTACAAACGTCGTAATGATGAACTATTTCTGCTACACAGAAGTCGAATAATTCAAATATCAAAAGCGGTCCCCTATACAGTTGGGAGATTTTCGATAATATAAAATACCATAAGGTAATAAACAGGTTTACCCACTATAACGAAACACTTAGAAGTACGAGTAGAAACTGTTTGAATTTATGAAACGTGCTTAATCAATAAAACGTCATATAACAAATACAATTGCGCTACAAATCGGTGAAAAATTGCTCGATTTAATGTTCAAAATAAGGGTCGTTGTATCCATTTCGTTCATTCAAAATTGGAAATACTCCAGCGATAATGGGCGAAAAAAATTCTCACCTAAACCACGCGAATAAATTATATAATATATCATTAATCTTTAAAATATGTAATCAATTTCTTCTAGACTATCACATGTGATAATTTTAAATTTCATTTAAACATTTATTATAAATCGTAATATAATCAATTAAATATATCTAAAAACATATGAAATCGAAGAAATTTATGCTTATTTCTCTACTAAGATTTACTATTCAATGTAATCTATAACAGTAATTAAACGGTATGATTTAATTTTCAATTAAAATTTTTGTGCAAAATATTTTCTTTTAAATTTTGGTTCCAACCGGTCCACTGAAATAAAACTAGTAAATATGTTTTTTTTATTTATAAGTTAATTGAAATGATTTTAACCATCGTTTTACTAATTTCATTTTATAAAAAATTAAAACATACCCGACAATAAAGCAGATTTTAACGTACTGCAATATTCACTTGAAATCCAGCAGCTTCATATGACATTTGGTAAAAACAAATCCGGTATAAGCGCTTTTGTGTTGAAACAGTTCTTTTTCAGGGCGGGATATTGAAATGTATTTACGAATCATAAATACTAGCGGGAAAAGCATTGGATTTCTTGTGCGTCCATTTTGTCCATCATTTCGTTGATTGGGTACTGGTAAACTCCCAACAGACAAAAGCTAAAAACTCGACCAATGGTAGAAACGCATTTATTACTAAGGTAGCCAATAGAAAAGTGTAATTGGACACAACGCAACAACAACAAGATTTAAAAAACTTCAACATCAACAACAACAACAACAACAAAAACAACAACAACAACAATAATAATAATAATAATAAATATAATAATAATAATTATTATTATTATTTTATTGTTAGTAAAATAATAATATTTTTTAAATAATATACACTAAATAAAAGTTGTAGATAGGATTTTTCTTCAATTTAACATCTATTATTATTATTATTATTATTATTATTATTATTATTATTATTATTATTATTATTAGTATGAATATTAATAGAATTAATATTAGTAGTAATAGTAGTAGTATTATTATTTGACTATTCCTATAAGACGTATGTTCATTTTGGATTGATGGAGAACAAAAACTTTTTGTAGTATTTAGCGAATAGGTCTAAACTAAATCGCATATTTATTAGATAAAGTTGGCTCATAATTCTTAATAGTACAATAGAGCATTTTTTTTAAATAATTTTTATTAATATAATTTGGAAGTCATCAAAATCTGATTTGCAATGTTTTGTGCTAAAATGAATAGCGAAACAATAGGTAAGACAACTAATCTTTATAACGCAATACAATACGCAAATGCGGTAACATATGAAAACCTTAAGAAAAATAACATGAAAGAAGACTTATTAATTGTTTTGAAATTAACAAAACTTCAAATCACTTGGCTTATTGTAGTGAATATATGTCTAACAGTACATTAATAGTGCCTCAATCTCGTACTCCTTCATTTAAATCAAGTTTGCGAGCTTGAAGTTAACACCAAACACATTGTATTTAACCAGTCTTCGAAAAACATAGCAAAACTATCGCCAATCGCACGCACTGACGCATTTCGACCTTCCGTGATCATCATCATAGTACGATTGAAAAATGACTAGCGAGGACCAAACCGCATTGCATATATATGGAAGCAAAATTAGATATGCGGCTCTCTCCTCTAATAGTCTCGCATACATTGTACTTGACTGTAAATGTCGGCTGCACAATTTCCATGCAGGCATGATGATGAAGACTACGAAGAAGAAAAGAAAGAGGAAGAATAGATAAATAGAAGAATTGACCTAAGTAAATTGGCCCCCTTGATCGCAGAATTCGCGTGACGAAGATTGTAGACACACGAAGATTATAGA
The DNA here is from genome assembly GCA_029291075.1 of Eudiplozoon nipponicum. Lineage (NCBI taxonomy): Eukaryota > Metazoa > Platyhelminthes > Monogenea > Mazocraeidea > Diplozoidae > Eudiplozoon > Eudiplozoon nipponicum. The sequence goes on along the minus strand of JAQBSW010000076.1, from coordinate 120,528 downwards.
CTCTTGTATGCAATCTTCGTCACGTCAAATCTGTGATCAAGGGCCACTTGCCTTAGGTCAATTCTTCTATCTATCTATACTTCCTCTTATTTTTTTCTTCTTTTCTCCTTCTTCGTCTTCATCGTGACTGCATAGAAATTTTGAGGCTGACATTTTCAGTCAAGTATAATTGCCATATAGATGCAATGCGTTTTTATCCTTGCTAGGCAGTTTACTGTCGTACTCTGTTGATTTTTATGGAAGTTCGAAACGCGTCAGTGCGTTCGACTGGCGGTAATTTTTCTGTTGTTCGACGACTGGTTAAACACAATGGGATTGGTTTTTACTTAAAGCACGAAAACTTGATTTAAATATATCTTACATACTGTTTTTTGCGGAGAATCAATATATTTATATATGTAATTACGTAATAGGTGTTGTACATGAAACTCTAACTGGTACCATGTACCGACTCGGTAGCCATATTGTAGGTACCATGTACATATTCAGTAACCATAATGTTGGTATCAAGTATTGACTCAACACTATATAGTGAGTTGGCTTTGAAGTCGCATTGTCGAAGACTTTATATGTAGTTAGCTCTAATACCGCAGGTTTTTACATTCGTAAAGGAGATTGTACGGTACAATTTTCCCACATATCTCACCCAAATAAGTATTGTGTAGAGGGCATAATTCTGCCAGTAAGCACGAAATGAATGTGCACATGAGATTATACTTTCCGTTCATGCTGATTCTTCTGGTCATATTTGGAACTTATCTGTAAGAAATTGGTTATCGAAATTAGTTCTGCTTGCATTAAGATGATCATAAGAAACGTAAATTTTAAATAATTAGAAAAAAGACCATGATAGGATCTGTAGGATACCCAGAGAAAAATACTAAACATTGCACTAATTAATGGAATTTATATTTTATATGGCAAAGAATGAGATTATTACGGAGACCATAGAAATTACTCAGTTCCCTTCAGATAAATATAAAAAAATTGAATCAGATATAGCCACATATGTATCAAAACAAACGGAAGAGTAATGCCAAATAATCAAGACGTTTATAAATAGATTAAAAAGACCCGGCGACAAATTTCTAGAAGAGGATAAAACTTTAATTAATTAAATGATGACGTCATTTAAAATGTAATTGTCACTTGGTAACTCAACAATAAAAATAAATACTGGCCCACAGAACACACAGTTTAGTAGAGATCCATAAACAAATTAAGCCACGTAGGTTAATAGAGAATGTATAAAATTCACCAATTTACGACATGCCAAAAATTTCTTTGCCATTGAATTAGTAAACGATCACATTTTTCATATTAAACACAGAAGATATTATCAATAAATACAATTAACCGGGATTGATAGACTGGAAAGCCAAGATGTTGTATCCGTGTATACTAAAATCCAGATACAAGCTGCATTTCATTGCGTGAAAAGTTTTCGAACGAAGCTCCCGGAAGTATAACATTCAGAAAAAAATTAGCAACCCAGTTAAGTGTCCTTATGTAATAAAAATTTTCTTTGCCGATCGAATTCATTTCCATGCCTTATCTGAAAAATTGGCTTAGAAGAAGCACCTCTCAAGCCAAACTCTAATGCGGGATTCATGTAGGAAATTGTACTAATTTTTTATCATGAAGATAAGTAAGGAAACTATTAGCTAAATACGAAATCAGAACGTTGCTAATACAAAAAATATATTAGGCAATAATCTACCAAAAAATAATGGAAGAATTGAAATCGATTGAAATAAAATATAAAAGCTATATCATGATATAACAAAACCATTAGATCTTATATTTAATGAAGCCTTATCGATTAGCACTACACTTAGATTATATGAATCGTGTTACTAGTTAAATTCAACATAATCTCGAATAAAATAATGTCAATCGGGGAAAGCAGGAGTAGAGCAGTTTCACAGAATGCCGTTTCAGATTTCGTATTAATTTTATTTTTTAATTGATTTGCTCTCTAGCTATACTGAAATTGTTTTATTCTTAAGACTTTTATTAGTAATTTTCTACCAATGTCTATTTTATCCATCCTATGCTTTAACAGAAACTATGCTCCCCTTGTGAAGAATTCAAATAGGCTATTTCTAAGCTATTAAATCTAATATCTGTATTTGATCGCTTCCATTAACACACTCTCTCTCTTCTTATCATCCCTTCTATGTATTCTTCATTCGAAAATTGTATTTTATTATATTAATGAGTTTATTTAACTGTATATTACATCTGTCTTTAGGAATATATTACTTTGACCTTATCAAGGTAGCTTGAAATTTAAATGTCTCATTTCTTTCCCTCCTCGTATTCTATCAAATTCAGTATGTGAATTATAAACCAGCAAATAATTTGAAGCACAATTAGCGTATTTTTCATAACTTTTGTTGTAACAACTATATACATTTCTGATAATATACACAGATAAAAAGATTAGAAATCTACCGCAGCATTAACTTACAGACATGCTAACTCACACAATTGCTTATATATTTATACTTGTATATATGTAAGTCATAAAAATATTCTTCTGAAATGCGAGCTTAAATAAAATTCATTGTACCCTTCCTATGTGCAAAACCAAAAAGAAATTTTATCAGATACAAGAAACATTTCTTTCTCATTATCTCAAGTATCTACTTAGGCCGATCGACCAGACGGTTAATTATTCGAATGAGAGAACATTGTAACTTAAACGCCTGTTTTAAATCAAATAGTGAATACACGTCTGCAATTGCGCAACACATCGTCGAAACATCGCACGTATGTTCTCCAGACGCAGCATTCAAAGTAATTACTAAATACAATAACAAAAGGAGCTAGCCACATACGAAGCCTTATGGATAAACAAATTGCAGCCGGATTTATGCAAGCAGAAGAAGCATGTTTAGGCATTGAGCTTGAACTGGATGTGACGCACGCAATTGATTGGTTTCCGTTTTTTCAAACTCTCTCTATGTTTACATATTTCTATCTTGTTTTTCTTTCCAATTTATATATAAAGATATGTTCATTAGTAGATACTTGAGGAGATAATAAGTAAGAAATGTTTCTTGTATCTGATAAAATTTCTTTTTGTTTTTATACATAGGAATGGTTCAATGAATCATATCAATATATTTGGATACATATAGATATATCTTTATATATATATATATATATATATATATATATATATATATATATATAAGTTTATGTGGATGGGTGTGTGAAATCAATAAATTTTTGCATTTGACCGATGGTGTTCACAAAGGAAGTAATAATGAAATTTCTTTAACATTAACAAGCATATATGAAACAATACTAAACTTGTGCGAATATATATATATATATATATATATATATATATATATATATATGTATATCTGTTCGTTGTTAGATTCTTTTCTGTTGAAAATGTGCTAAGCGTGCCTTTCTAAATTGCAGACTGACATATTACATCGTGATCCAAGAGGCTATGGCTACTTGGTGATATTCAGATTGAAGAAAAGAAATAGAATGCAGCATATTTTCAGAGAAGATATTTATGGAAAATTAACTTACGATAAACAAACTGCGCAACCATTTTTCTAAAATAATTAAAGCATTTTACATAGCAATTTGATATTAGCCAACAGAAATTGAGCTTTGAATAATGAATTACATTTCTATTAACCAATGGGAATAAGCTGGAATAGATCACCTACCAAAGCTGTTGAATACAATTAAACTAATCTCTAGATAGTTAAAAAAAAGTACTAGACTGATAAAAGATAATTGAACAGTGTGTTGATTCAACAGACAGGGAAACAACAGGTGATATTGATTCAGCAGCGTGTAATAGTGTCGCTGCATTGAATAACCTGGAAAAGAATTCACTGAGGATCACAACGGTTAACGCTTAATATAGGCCAGTATATGGAAGGCCATTACGAAGAGAAGATAATCAGGAATGCTCGAAATTAATGGCATTCCATCACAAACAAGATGAACCCCAGTCACGTGTTCGTGACATGTCAACGTTAATTTCAGAAGACTGTGGCTGCTAGACACGTCGTTGCTAAAGTAAAGTACGAAATGTAATTGCCAGGTCTTTCTTAGGATCTTGATCTTTAAGAGAATAATTAATAGCCCGTCCTAATTTTCTTCGGCTAGAGAAATTAATTTGGATAACATTCACCCATTATATAAGCAAAGCAGCCAGGTACTTTAATAACAAAAAACAAGAAAGACTCAAACGGTAAAATAATCAGAATGAAATAATCTTGCAACAAGGGATTATCGTTTATTGTTTCTAAAAAAATTATGTTGCATCAAACTATTTTTTAAACTCACCACAAATATTTTTCTTCATATGTGTGGACTAATATTTCGATCGACTTATCGGTTTTCTTATTATAATCAAGGTTATATAATTGTTATCACCACCCGCGCAACCAATGTTCGTTTAATTATATCGGTTTTCTTCTTTGAAATCCGCACTCCTTATTTCAAATTTATGTAAATTTATACACGCCCAACTAACACAGTGTCTAAATGCGATTACTTTTCTAAACTTTTAACGTTCAGATTTAAGTTTGTCAATGCAAACCATAATTAGAACTTTGTTAACTTGTATGAGTATAATTTTTACTAAATAATATGTAAACATGTCCAATCTACGCAACCTCCATACATACATGGCATAAATTAAATTTCGTATCGCCTATATAAAAATATATATATATATTGCATAAGTGAGAAATAATTTAGAAGCTCGTGTGAATAATAATCCTTAAGCTTGACATATAGGTAACAAACAAAGGAGTAAGGTTAACTCACAAACTCGTAGATAGCATTTCACGCAAGAAACTAATTTATCAAGTAGTGAACAGAACTAACGACAACGGAACTCTCAAATAAGATGAAATTTTAAACATCATTAAACAAAATTATCAAATTGAATTAATATAAATAAAATCATATTGAAGCAAGACATTATAAATTGGGTATCATAATGAAACAAAGGCAGATGAAATTATGGAAAAATTAGTAGCAGACATCAAACCTTGTAAAAAAGATTGTCAAGGAAGTAAAAGCGTAGCAAACGAGATATACTTTTCTAAAGCACGACCAAAAATGGATATTAGAAGAAATTATGCGTTTAAGTAAAGAGAAAGTTCGAAAATTAATAAAAATTATCTACTGTGAACTAATAGAAAATAATAGCAGATAATTTTTTCTAAAAACAAAAGATTTTAAAACGAATTAAAATATAATGAAGCTAATAAACAATTGTTAATAAAATACCCAATTCCATACTCTTTAAAAGATAGGCCTTAATCGTATTGGTCACTAATATTAGGCATCTACTCACCGTTGTTTAAGCTAATTTATAACATCGTATCTTGTCCTTCTCTACTAATGTATTAGAAATAAACCGATTTAGCATTCATTATATTTCCCATAGATTTTATTTAAGACATTTCTCAATATAGTCTTGTTAAACGTTTACGTTCGCAAATTGCTATTCGCTTAAATCCATCGTAGTTTATGATAGGGCCAGGTTCTAATGAGTGGTTCTGATTCATTAATGGTTGCATGCAGTCTAATGTTTTCCCCTTCTAACTTCAATCGATAGCGCAGTTTCTTCCACACACACACACACATGATTAAATTCACGAGGTCTTTCATACACATCGGATTTCCAATTTGAGCGATTATTCCACTTTACTAAGGCATAAATTGTCTTGCGTACGTTTTTGTTTTTTTAACTATTTTTAATTTTATATTTCGCAAAAAGGTTTTTTAATTTCTTTCTCAACTCTGAATCATTTATGACCATTATCTTCCTATCAACTATGTTCTCCTACGATTTTGTTATAGAAGAGTCTACATCAAATCTTCTTATAATTTGTCTCATCACAATTTCTTCAATATTCAATGGGTAATCATTCATCTGAAATATTTCTTTTCCATTTTTATATTAATCCTTTCTATGTTTAAAATAGCAGTTCATTAAACTCCAAATCATCTGACTTAAAAACTTTTTTTCTTCATTCGATAGGGGCGGTTAGACTACATATTCAGAAATATTCCTGAGTGTGTATCTTTTCTTTAAATATCCTTTTCAATACTATCACCATTTCTCATCAAGAAATTGAGCGGATTTTGAAAAATACGACCGGAGCGTTGATCAAAGAATCAATCAACCAACATGAAGAATTTTGATTTAGTGTAAGGTAGCTATTTCGGCGCATAAATCTTTCAGAAACTAACTCAGACAAACTAATGGTACGTTAATTGTTGATTTCTTCAACAAGTACAAAAAATATAAACTGCAAATAATCCGGAAAGTCGGAAATATTTCGTTTACAAATTCCATAGAAGGACGATAATTTTTAAGTTAAATATTATTGGTAATTCTTTTTAAATATGAACCATTCTGCAACATAATGAGACGTTTAGTAGAAAATACTAAAAATGGATGTATGAACTATCAAAGGATAAAATGTTGTTGTACTAATTCAATTTTGACTATGGAGGATTTTATTTGCATGAAAACTATTACTGATATTGATCGGAACAACAAATAGTATAAAAGCTGTACCATTCATAAAAGGATATTACTTCATATATGGATTGTTATAAAAATAAATAAAGAATAATTCCAAACAGAGTAAACTAACTGTTACAGTCGTCAATAATAAATAACGCTAATCAATTATAATTGCTTAACTGTGAATTTGGTACTGCCTTCCCAGCAGTACCTACACTATGACAAAGGCCATTTCAATGGTACAAATTTTTTCTTGACAAATAAAAATTGAATTTCAAAGAAAATCTTACGTATTGAATACAAGGCGAGCTAACCCATTAATATTGAAAATAAATAATAATAATATATTGGACCTGGCGCATGGTGACTCATACAACGAGATACAAACCCACCGAGGGCTTATGGCTTAGTAAAAGCTCACAAAACAGGAACCCCATTAATAGTTATTTTGAATGTCCAGTATCCCCAAACGTATGACCTCTCTAAGTTTATTTGTTATAGTATAAGCAAATACACATATTTTTCACTGAGTACTTATAATTTTATTGATAAAATTGCTCATTTTAAACTTAAAATGGTTTATAGAATGGTAGGTTTCGTGTTTTATTTATGTATAACAATATACCTATGGTGAACTCTCCGCAGCACGGAGCAGCCAGATTATTACGCCGGATTATAAAACCTATGATGAAATGAAGAATGAAACATGTGGTAGTGGATAGCTTTCAATTTGTGGAAAAAATTGGTGACTTGAATTAAAAAGAGAAGAAAATGTTTGCCCTCGATATAAAATCCCTATTTACTAGTATTCCAATAAATAAAACTATAAATATCCTGTGTGAATATCTGCGATCATCAGAAGCGGTAACACTGATAGAAGTTAATGACATAAGAGAAATACTTTTATTATGTACATCCAACGTACAATATTAATTCCAAGGAGATTCTTACAGGCAAATTGACTGCACAAGTATGGGTAGTCCTCTTGTACCAGTCCTGGCAAACACATCACATAAACAAAGTAGACCAAGCAATCGAGTTCACGCTAGAAGAAGAACAAGACGAAAATTTATCTTTTCTAGATGTAGGAATAACGAAAGATGATGAAGGTACCATTTCAAGGTCGGTTCACATGAAATCAAGCTGGACTAGGCAGTATGTCCATTATTTCAGTAGTGTGCCAAGGGCGCACAAAAGGAACTTGTTAATCAATTTTGGCGCACGTGTACGCAGGATTTGCTCACCGAACAACATTGACTTAAAGCTAAATTTGCTTCGCAAAACGTTAAGAAATAATGGCTATCCTGACTGGTTTATCGAATATAATTTGAGGAAACGCAACAAAATCGAGACCAATTTGAAGGAAAACCAAATACCCCAGAGATTAACGCTTAGTGTTCCCTTTGAGGTGATCTTCCATCTGAGATCTTCAAAAGAAAAGTAGTTTAAGCGACTAAAGCACAGTTTCCATCAATACAGGTGAAAGTTGTGTTCAACACAATAAAACTTATGCGAAGTAATAAAAAAGACAGCCTCTGACTGATGTCAACAACGTTATCTATATACAAATTTCAATGTACCTGCAACTCTCAATAAATCGGAAGATCAACAAAAAGACTTGAAACTATAATAAATCAGCATTTCCCACAAAAAAATTGTAAAGAGGGGTGCGGCTACTGCACGAAAATTAGCAATTTGTGAACGTGTACTACTCACAGGTTACAGTAACAAATTTTCAGTTCTTTACACGGAAAAAACGGAAAAACGCTTCTGGCTTTTGAAGCTATTGCAATTAATAAGCTTAACCCCGGCTTAAATGTGCAGAAAATAATTCAAAAGAAATTAAATTGGATTGGAACAAAAACATAATTAACAGACCTTCAAAAATAGCCTATGTTCCGCAAAATACAACACACCCGTCAACTGTTGACACACACAAAATGAAAGCGACGACACACCACATGACGTTACGCAAAAGGAGTGGTCTAAATTGCGCAAAACAAAGACAGGCATAGCTAAGAGGATATTGGTTATGACAAATATACAGTTGGGATTGGATCAACGAAAATATAAACGAATCCAGAATAATGGCTGTAGATACTGGTAGAAATAAGATTTATTAATAAATGTTATTCCATGGATTACGTTTCTTTGTTCTCATATATATATATATATATATATATATATATATATATAATTGAATGTAATTATAAAAGATGATGTCGATCGAGCCAGGATGTACTAATTTTGTAGAATAACAGGAGTTCAGAAGCAGAAGTAATTCGCGATATTGCTCAAATTAAGACTATCTCGAAGTCAGATTTGTTGGATTTAAAACTTTCTTTTTACGTTAGATACTAATTTATATATTTACTACGTATCACCTTGGTGAGGATGAATTAAATAAAGTCGCTGTACTAAAAAATCAAATGAGTGATTTGAACTTAACATCTGAAAGAGCGATAAATGAGATAATGAAACTAAACTCTGGGACTATTGAAAGACATATTTACAGAAAAGTCATTAATAATAAGGAACTTGACGAACTTCGACTTTAAACAGAAATAATGAATATAAACGTGTAAAAGAAATATTTCGAATGAAGGATAACCCACTGACTGATAAAGCATCTGTGATTGGAGAAGTTATAAGACGATTATACGGTAAATCTAATAAGGTAAATTCGCAGGAAACCATAGTTGAATGAAGGGTGATGACTATACCTGAGTCAGAATTGGGAAGGAAAGTAAATGTTTGCTAAGAAATTTAAAAATTATAACTATCCGATAAAAGCATGTACATAGGGCTTACTTCCTTGTCAAATGAAAAAATCGTATAATTATAGAATTTAGGGGTATATGAAACACTTTGTCTTTAACGTATTCAAGTGTATGTAGGAGAAACTATGAAATCGAATGATGTTAGAAGGGGAGAACGTAAAACTTCCTGCAAGTATGATCATATTAATGAATCAGATCTGGCTCACTACTCATTAGAAACTGACCGTACTACAACCTAGGATGAACTTAAGTGAATGGCACAGCCAACGTCAAAGTTTAACAAGTTTATATTGAGAATCAGTTAAAATAAAATATTGAGATTATCGCTTTAAATTTCGTTAGGTCCATTTCTTAATACAGCAGTAGAAAAGGAAAAGAAATGGTGAGAAAACACCGTTAAAGCAATGGACAAAGGGTTTAGGGTTTATTTTTTTAAATAGCTCGTAAAAAGATTCATAGATAAAAATTTTTTACTCGTCTTCATTAAATTTTAACCAGCATTAACATTAGCTATTTTATTAGAAGCCATAGTTTTCTAATAGTGTATATTAAATTATTTTTACTTTCTTTACTCAATGGAATAATTTCCTTCTAATTTCCGTTCTTTACCATCTTTCTAAATTAAAATATTTCTCTTGTGTTACCTTTTCTTTCATCGATTATTTTTTGAACAAATTTTGATGTCCGTAACTGATTCTATCTCAATCTCATTTATTTTTTTTCATTTTTATACCATTTTTATAATACATTCTTGCTTTAACATTCTTTTAATAATGGATATTTAATTTTATATATTCTAAGATTTTGTTTAATTTTTTTTCAAATTTCAACTTATTCGAGAGTTTGTGTTTGTTAGTTCTGTTCACTACTCGATAAATTAATTTCTTGAATGAAATGCTATCTACGAGTTTGTGAGTTAATCTAACATATTTGTTTGTTACCTATATGTCAAGCTTAAGGATAAATAATCATAGTAGCTGCTAAAGCATTGCTCACTTATGCAATATATATCTTTTAAGTAGGCGATACTAAATTTAATTTATGCCGTGTATGTATGGAGGCTATGTAGATTGGACATGTATACATAGTGATTGGTAAAAATTATTCGCATAGAAGTAAAAAAATTCAATTATGGCTTACACTGATAAAAAAAACTGAACGTTAAAGTTTTATAAAATAAATCTCATTTGGACAGTGCTAGTTGGTTGTGTAGAGATTTAAATAAATTTTAAATAAGGAATGCGGATTTTACAGTAGACAACCGATAACTGAGTCGAAATATGAGTTAACAAATATGAAGGAAAAAGTTTTAGATGAGTGTAGAATAATGATATTGACGCAAAATAAATGTTTTCGACATAATGAACGATAATCACCCAGTACATAATTATTTCACTCTGCTTATCTTACCGTGTGAGCCTTTCGTGGTTTCAGTTATTAAAGTATTTGGCTGTTTAATATAATCAAGGTTGCGAACTTGATATAAACACCTGACCCATTAATTACATACATTTGTCAGTATGAACTAAGAATTGTATAGTGTAGAATAGGCAATTCATCCAGTAGACCAGTTTGTCCTCATTGGGATCTCATCACGTACTGGCCAGAATTGGCCGCAGACAGAACTCGAACCCACCATCACAAGTTTCACCAAGCAGGCTAATGAAGCAAGCTTGATTCATATTGAAGAAACAAAACCACTGAAATTCAGCCTGATTAGGCAAAACGCAGACCCGGTATTTTTTACGTCTACTGTCGTCATTTTTACTTGCGATATTTCGGGGTCCGCTACCGAAATCCATTTTCAGCGGTTAGGTTCAGCAAGCATCAATTTGGTCTTAATAGATCGATAACATTGATTAGTGAATCCATTGAAATTACATCACTGCAATAAATAATGAAACCAAGCGAAGATATCAAAATCAGACTTGGAATCTCGAACAAATAAAAGAGATAAAAGTTTGATCGGGATTAATTTACAGATGGCAGAAGAAGAAAAATTAGCGATCTCTCAGTTAATTTTAAGATTACATTACATTTTCATTATTTATTACTCATTATCATATTGTAGATGTTAGCTTATTCCACTTTATATTTATAATTAAACTAAGATTTTTTTCATTCATTAGGATTTTTTAAAATTTAATTTCTGCCTCTCCATATTCTTATCTTAATTAAGTTTATAATATTACTAGCTAATGAGTATTTGACCTGACGATATTTTGCAAATAATAGATTCACACAATCATGCCCCATTCTTCATCAGGAAGATTACTCGTAAATACGTCATTTAACCAAGAAAATGCAAATAGAAATCAGCATTAATCACGTCAGTTTCACTTGCATGTACATGCCCATGCATTTCATTATATTTAACTGATTACTTCGTAGTTCTAATACACATATATATATATATATATATATATATATATATATATTCAAATTACTCTTTCCATGTGCAAAAAGAATTTTTTTTGAGATACAAGAACCGCTTCTTTCTCATTTTCTTCTCAAGTATCTACAAATGAACATCCCTTTATATATAAATTGAAAGGCAAAACAAGATTAAAAATTTGAACCATGGAGTGTGAAATAAGGGAACAACCAATCAATTGCGTGCGTCATCTCCAGTTGAACCTCAATGTTTTAACATGCTTCTTCTGCTTGCAAAAATCCGGCTGCAATTTGTTTATCCAAAAAACTTCGTATGTAGCTAACTCTCTTTTGTTATTGCATTTATTTATTATTTATAATGCTACATCTAGAGAAGATACGTGTGAAGTTTCAACAATTTGTTGCACAATTGAAGACGTGTATTCATTATTTGATATGAAACAGGCGTTTGTGTTTCAATGTTCTCGCATTCGAGAAATTAACCGTCTGGTAAATAATATGTGATATCGACATTAACGGCTGTTCCTCTTTTATTGCTGGTAACAGCAAGTATGTGTCCCTAACAAACGGAGGAATTCGAAATATCTGAAATGATTGTGAATAGTGGATTCAAACGCATTTTTTGCGCCAAACAAGAAAAATGTAATTATTCTATTCCCTATCGTGCAACATCTATCTTTTAAAAGGGAGAATGGTTAATTATTTCGAGACTATTTACATTAAAACCCTCCATTTATATACATCCATGGTTTTAATTTGATTAAGGTGGTGGCAACTAGTCTGACACGGTTTTACTTCTATTTTTTTTGTTTTGGCAGCAGTGTGTATGTGTTTGAGTGGATGGGTCTTTCTCGTTGTATTGCAAATTGATGTATGAGATCTCGTAATTCTTGTATTGATGGACTGAGAGTTAACCAACTTCTCGTATTGTTCGCTGCTGCGTATACAAATGTTATTCTCCCGAGTGTTGCCTTTCGTTTCGCTATTTTTTCTGCAATTTTGTTCTGTCCACTTGGTACCAGCGCACGGTACGCGGATTGCAGTATTTAACGTTAAATTTGTCTTGAAATTTCTGACGTTGTTGCAAATGATTGGGACACCGTATTTTTTGGCTGTTGTCAATCCGAGTGAATGTTTGTGGAGTCTGGTCGAGTGGGAGTTTGGCCTTGCCTGGATGCGCGTAAATTGTTGTTGGGTTTTGTGCAAGAATATATGGAATAATATAACTAAACTACAAAAATATCAACATAAATATAGTTAAACGAACATTGGTTGCGCGGGCGGTGATTACATTTACTATAATCAAGGTTGCGAACTTGATATAAACACTTGACCATTAGGTACTTACATTTATCAGAAAAAAACTAAGAATTTAATAGCGTATATTGTAGATAAGGCAATTCATCTAGTAGACCGGTTTCGTCCTTATTGGGAACTCATCGCGTACTGGCCAGAATTTGCCGCGGACAGGGCTCGAACCTGGTCACGTATGCTTCGGAATCTCGTCAGTACGTGAAGAGTTCCCAATAAGGACGAAACCCGTCTAGTGGATTTATGATTATATAAGATAAATATTTGAGCACATACTACTCAATTTGAACGATTAATTTCTCTGAGATAAAAAAAACTTACCTAGCATACAGAAAGCAGTAAGAAAAGATTTATGGTTTTATTCATGAGCTTGACTGCTGAAGTAGCTAGAACAAAAGCACTATTTGCGATAATATTCGAGAGTACACGAGCTTAATGATAGAATTTATCGATATATAAACATTAATTTGACAATGGTGTAACATTACATCAGAGGTGAAATTTGACCAACTCCTAGGCCACAGTAATGTTCTTATTAAGTAGCCCATATAAATAAATATCATTTGCCGAAGTTTTCCGATTTATTTGTAAAAACAAAGAAGAATTAGTTAGTTGAGCCTAGTGATAGTACGTAAAATCGAGTAAAAAATGTGAGTAAAACTGATAACTAAATGCAACGTATTCGTTTGTAGGCGTTGGAAATCAGCCGAATTTAATTGAATTGAACATTAGTGGAACGTAATAGAGCCCACCTGGGTATTGTTGATAAATATAGTCTAGTCGATCGATTGGATCTGCTTTTATTAGCAAAATTTTGTCATGCCAGAAACGTAAATATGAAAACGTAATTAACGAAATACATTTACACGTACAAGTTATCGAATAATTTAAGGAGACCAACTCTCAAATAGATGCAGAATGCAAAAATACAGCCATCCAAGTCTTCATGCCAACGACGAATGTTAAAGCATTAAATTTTAGTTTATTCATAGTTTACAAAATCTTTGTTTCAAAGACAAACCTAAACCATCTGAGAAAGCTTTCTTCTTAGTCATGACTGCCAGTGAGCCTGATACACCATAAAAGCGATAGGCACATTGTCATTTCAGATGTCACTGATTTAATCATGACAGTTAATTTTTCTATAGAATCCAGACGCAAATTAATTTACACTAAAATAATGTTACTTGGACACATAAAAAGCGGAAAGCATAGCTTATATTCTTTTTGCTGCGGAGATCTATTATATAGGCAATTTTGTAATAAGTGTTGCACATATGGTGACAAATAAGTTCAAATAGGACCAGAAGGGTAAACCGAAGTCAGCATGTACGAAAGGTACAATCTCATGTACACATGCGTTTCATGTTTACCGGCGGCTTATCAATGTGAGCCATTAATACGCCCTAGACTCAATACATATTTCGTTAAGGAATGTGGAGCATGTGGATGGTACAACCGCCTATACGAATGTTAATTCAATCAGTAATATAGTCTTCGCCAATATGACCTCAAAGCCACCTCACTGTACATAAGAAAAAACTGCAACGGGTGCCAACAAAATGGTTTTCACTATACGAAGCATGTATCGGGTACCAACACAATGGATATCGAGATAGCTTTAATTTCACCAAAATTGAAATTACAATTCCTTCCGTCCGATTGTCCCACAATCCTAGACAAAATGTTTAGTGGTTATAGAGCGCAGCACCAGCTCCTACTGATATTTCGCCAGTAAACACGAAACGCATGTATACATGAGATTTTAACTTTTGTTCATGTTTACTTTGGCTTATCCTTCAGGCTCTATTTGAACTAATTTGTTACCAAGTGCACAAAACTTATTACATAATGCATAATCTGTTTTAAAGCAATAAATGCATTTGTATGCGAAACAGGCTTAAACGTGCAAAAAATAATATCACGACAGCGCATAGCGTGGTGCTAGCTAAGTGATAAAGTGGCAGACAGCTAATTGGTGCGCAGGTGGTCCGGAACTTAACAGCAAACGTAGCTCCCAATGACGAATTTCCAATAAGGTGATCACCATAGAACATGTTATGGGTTGTTTTCAACATGAAGGCCTTTGATGTTAAAGCCAAGTAAGGAAATGCTGCCTAAATTTTGGCTGCCGAATTAGCAAAATATTAGGCAATATCATGAATACACCAAAAAAAGCTTTATTTAGCTTAATAGAAGTGATGATAGAAAATGTGATAACCTGTAAGGCATGCAAATTCTTAGTAAAATATATTCTCCAAATCATGTTCAGGCTCAAATTGGCCAAATATTCGGAACAAAAACAGATTATCGGCCTCTTTTGTGTCGCTGTGTGGATGAGTGAGTTCTCCGAGCTCTATACACAAAGAAGACAGTATAAATTAAGGAACAATGATAGCGCTGGCGATGACAAAAATCATTTAAATTACGGTTGCGTGCATGAAATTATCACCAATCCAATAATATATACATTTGCCACTATAAACTAAGCATTGCATAGTTTATAGCAAGCGATTCATCCAGTAGAACGGTTCTTTCTTATTGGGATGTCTTCAATTACTATCCAAAATTTGCCCACGGGCAGAGTTCGAACCTTGGCATATCTGCTTCCAAGTCTTTAATTCAATTCCAAAAAAATACAAAGCCAATCTACTGGAAGAACTTCATTTTCAACATTATACTATGTTTATTTAATACAAGCAAATTTATGTATAATAAGATTGGTGTTTATATCACGCAGGCAACATTGATTTAAATAAAGGTACACACTAGTATAATTCCAATTCGCGAAGTTTTGTTACATTTCAGAGTTTGACGCCTAGCTCTGACCCCTACGGAAGCGTATATTTATTCACATATGGTGTGCGCCGAGTGAAACCGAACTCTTGTTCATTGTAACTGGTCGTTTCTCCTGATCTTACGATGCCTAACTAATTACAGGGTAAGCCATGTCATTAAATATCTTCTCGTCGATGTTTGCGTCGGTAGTATTATAAAGATAATGGATATTTACATAAATGAAGTAGTTATATTGTATAAGTTAGCAATACTGGGTCAGTATATTAATCAGAAGACGGAATTTTGTTATGTTTAATTGGTAACTATTAATTTTTTCTTGGTCATCATTGTATGACGTTAACCTTTTGAGGAAACTTATTTGATAGGTCTGCAAGCGAATTAGATAATTCTGCAAAATAACCAATCGTTTTATGAATGTAGTTCAGCAAGTATCTTTCTCTGCCAGAGAAACGTTTCAATTGGCAGGTTCCGAAAAACTAATATAAACGTTTAGTACGAGGAAATTCGTTTACTTAAAAACGCACTGACTGCGCGTGTTGTGATAGCAATAATTAGAAGTTAATTTTAAAAGGTAAGAAAAGCAGCAATGCAGTTTTATTCATCCAGTCGAACAAAAGCACGTATTGGAGCGTTTCGACCTTCTATGATAATCAAAAGAGCACAATGGCAAACTGGTCAATGAATAACAAATAGCAATGCATATAAAAGGTAGGGAAAATCACATAAGTGGCACACATCCTTAATACTCTAGCATACATTGTAATTGACTGTAGTATGCAGTATTGAGCCTAAAATAAGTGCAATTTCACTAAATAAACGTAAATTATATAATTTAACTGTATATAATTGCGCGAAAGATGGTAACCATTTTTGTGAAAAAGTTTCTCAAATTGAGACAAACACAAACCCAATGTTATCAAGCCAGTCACAAAACATAGCAAAATCACCGTCGTCAATAAGCACGGAACGCATGTTCGAATGAGACAATCCATTTTTTCATGATGATTTTGGTATATCCTGCCTGTCCTATATAAATCAACTAGATACTATATACGCTATTGTCAATGCATAATTTTTCATGTGCTACTATATTGAAATAGGCATTGTACTATGCCAACTGCTTTTGAAGACACGACGAATTCAGATGAACAAAATGCCACATTTAGCAAGAACGAAATACACTAGAATCTTCTTTTTGGAGTGGATTAGTTATTGCGCACCTAGTGATCAAATAGTTGAAATAGTACCAGAAGGATAAACCATTTCCGAAGACTATATTAAGTAAACTCTACGACTGGTAGTATAAACATTCATTTATGAGTTCGTCCCCTCTAAATATTATACATTCCTCACCCAAATATGTAGTATGTGCACATAAGATTATATCTTCTTTTTGTATTGACTTTGATTTTTCCTTCCGGTCCTATAACTAATTTCTTACTAGGTGCGCAAAAACTAATACACAATTGTGAATATATTAGTTCTCCGCAATAAACAATATCAAACATTCTTTTGGTTCACTGCTCGAGATGATTAATATATTGGTATTACAAAAAGGCAATATTATATAATAGAAACTATTTAGTACTAAAATTGCTGTTAATTTGGATGACAATAAAATTAGATTTGTCGGCACAACACAAGTGGAGCCATCGCGAAACGAAATTTTTATGTCCAACCGTTGAATGTACCAAATTTTGATATTCCTTTAAATTGTATTGAAAATATACTAATCCAAAAGCAGAAAAGAATATATAATTATTCAAATATCGTTTTTATTTTTGAAGGAAAACTGACTTTTTTATATCTGTATTATAAGAAGCATCATAGATTACAAGATGAAGGTAATAGTAAACAATATAAATATTCATATGTATATGTATATTAGTGCACAAAACAAAATGCAAGAGACTTCATATTATCAGGCTCATAAGAAGTATTCTAACATCACAGAAACGGGTGAATACTTAAGTTAAGGGGCGCATTAATCACAGAATACTGCTAACTTGAGATCGAAAATGTGCCCATATATGGACAATAATTTTGAAAAAACATTAGAACATAGGTAAGCTCAGCTTATCATGAATTCATTAGTTCAACTAAAATGTGGCAATATTCGGTTACAAACTATGCATATAGAAAGAAATCACCAATACAAATAACATAAGCATCACGCATGACGTATAGAATGTGGCTACAACGAAACGCGTTATCTTTTTTTATAAAAAAATGAGCGATTATAGAACTAATTAAAGTGAAGAGGGGATTTAACAGCTTATACTTTTCAAATTCAGCCAAAAAAGGAAAACAAAACACGCACCCGGAAAAGAAAAGTAAATCTGTGTTGTAGTGTATATAGAATTTACACAAAATTGCTCGTCATGGTTTCCATGCTTAGTCAACAAATTGACAAAGCTTACTGTCTGAAGGTGAGGTTATCCATGTTGAAGCATCTTTCATCGAATGTTTGTGAGCTTGGCTCCGTGAGTTAGATTCATTTCGTTACAAGAAAATTGAGAAAGCAACAACACGAGCGCAGCAACGCCAAATCTATGCATTGAAAAAAATATTGGGAAAAAACATAATTCAATTCGAGAACAGGCGAGAAAAATTTCAAATTGATTATATTAGCAGTTAGACATCCACGACCATCTTCTTGTGAACATCCAGTCCACTGACAACATCACAAAATTCCTCAAACGAGATTTTGCCGTCGCCGTCTTTATCAGCAAACATTATAGTCTTGTCGACTATTTGCTGTAACTGAGCATCCTTCAAATTATTGCCGACCATAATTTTCAGAACCTACAAAAGACAATTAAAAGCAAGTGTTTTTAAGAAAACATATTAACTAAATCCATTGCATCACCTGTACAAAAAATGATATTCAATAAAATAAGAACTTTTCAAATTTGTCGACTTCTAGTGATATGCAGCCGATAAGTATGAAACGTCAGTTTACATGTGAGGATAGCTAATAAAGCATAAATTAGCTGTACCTCTTGTTTAGCTTCTTCGATAAGAACAGATACATTCTAAATCAGAACAAAAATAACTAAATCGATAGAATCTTCTTTATTTTCTGAAAACATATGCCGACAAATTATCCATTGATTTCAGTTTAATATGTAAAAAATCAAAGGTCGGCTTCGTTATCATAAACACAAAAAACCGCACAATTGCCTCAAGCCAATTAATAGCCAGATAAATGCAATAATATAACAAAAATAACAAAGATTTCCTTCAGTTAAATAAACGGAAAAAACTTTCAAATTCGCACTAGAGATAGATAAACGATTATTTGACGTTGGAAATACATAGAAAATCTACTTTCATACGTCAATACGTTTATTATAACAGCAGTGTTAAAAATATCAATAAAGTAAAACATTTAACAACCTAGCAAACCGAATCAGGAAGATATTCCCAGAAAACAAGATAAAGGATGAGCTAGGCTAACAATGGAAACTTTTGCTAATGAATAACTATCAGAGGTGGTTGATATCGATCAACATCAGGCCACGTCCGCTTCGTACTCCTGTCAAAAATGTTCTGCTTCACTTATCATTTAGAGGCGACTTACTGGCCTCAATAACTGCGCTGTGTTTAAATCAAATCACTAAGGATAATCGATCTATTGCAGAAGTCAAAATCACAGAAAATCGTTTGTGTGTTAGGCGTTGCACTTCATCACCATCATCATCATCATGCACAGCCATACAAAAGTCAAATGTGAAAAAGTTTAAGTGTCATATAACCCTAAGAAGCGAATATATATATAAATACATACATAAAACGACAATAATAATTTAGACACAAATTAGAGAGAAAGAGAGCCTAGTTACTTTGAATACATTTATCAAGATAACTCACAGAAATGAGGAATACTAAACATCTATACAACATCATTATGACAAGGCAAAATCAGCATTACAGCTTCCTTGCAGCTTTCAATGAATCACGTCATAAACAAACCAAACCTCGTGGATAGATTTCCCCTATTAAGAAACGAAAGTTAAGATGATTCTACTAGACATCTATAACAAGATTGCCACGGAGTTCGATAAGATGCCATATCGCGAAGGGTTTCGAACCAAGAACTATGATGCGCACGTGGACTCCATCCTGGCAGACAAGTGGGTCCCATACTATCTAATTTGTTTGTTAGTGACTTCAACAGTTTCTGCCGTCAATATCTGCCCACCTTGTTTCTTACGCCAATCTGGTGCTGGATGAGAGAGCAGAGCACTACTGGCATACGCAAAATGTGACCGAGCCAACAAAGTTGATGGAGCCTTATTAGTTTTTCTAACGAGGGGCACTTATTGGCAGATCCGAAAATACGTCTACGGATGTCAAAGGTAGTTATTAGTTGTTTGTAACCAGCATGTGCTATACTTCTCAAACAACGATGGTCGAATGAATGTAAGCGCCTAAAGCCATCAACTCTAAGAGGCCAAGTTTCACTAGCGTATATTAAAACTGCTTGTACAGATGCATTGTAAACACGACCTTTAAGGAAGGGTAAAATACTCGCGTTTCTTCATAAATGACGATGGTTCGAGAAAGCTATTCTAGCTTTCGCGATTCTTATTCTCACCTCGTCGGACATATTGCCTAAGTTATTGATAGAGCTCCCAAGATATGTAAACCTGTCAACTATGTCTAGATCTTCATTCTGAAGTTGCAAAGTCTGAGCGAGTGGTTGGTGATCCTGTAAAATTATCTTACATTTAGAGGGTGGGAATTTCATGCAGAGACGGAACAACGTCTGCTCATCTATTGAAGAAGGCTTGATTAGAATCTCCATTGTCGTAGTATGCTATCGTCTGCATAGTCAAGATCGACAAATCTACCGCCTGGAAGAACTGCAGCACCCGCATCCTAAATGTGTGGAGATTGTTGGTTATAATAACATCTTGTATAAAATTAAACAAAAACTAAGAAAGTGGACAGCCTTGACGAACACAACTGGTAGTAGTAAAATTTTACCTTAATTCGTTTTATACCTTAACGCTACAATGAGCATTTTTGTAGATAGCGCATAAAATATTTAAATATTTGTTGGGCCCAACAATTTTCGTCAGAATATCTAATAGAATATTGCGATCCACAAGGTCAAATTCACCCTTAAAATCTTGAAAGACGGTTAATAAGGAACAGCGATATACATGTCGCTGTTCAAGAAATTGCCTTAAGGAAAAAATATTATCGACACAACGTCGTCCTGATCGGAATCCAGCTTGTTCTCTCTAGTGTGTGTTTCACGAGAAGCGCTAAGACGACGTAGGATAATCGAAGCAAATTACCTAGACACGATTGGATTCAAGCTTATTCCACGATGGTAATCGCACACATTACGATTGCCTTTTTTGGAGATAGAAATGACGGTCGACTAATTCCAATCAAGTGACACGGTATCCTCATTCCATATAGTACGAAAAAGCTTAGTCAACGCTCCCGAAATAATATCGCTACCATCCTTAAACTAGCCCGGAAGCAAATCATCAAGACTTGCGGCTTTGTGACATTTAAGAGAGAGTTTTAACTTGTATTTCTAACTCTGTTGGTACTTCGAGTGTTCAGCACACTTTTTAAGAGGACTTATTTTGTCGATTATTAGTGGTTGTTACTATCATTAAAAATTTTCCTAAATTTTAATTTTCGCGGACCTGTTGCACAAATACATTGGAACAAACAGCGGATATTAACTGATGCGAACCGCTTCATCCATCTTGTCAGCCATTCTGGGCCTAAAAAGGATTCGAGATCAACTTTTAATACTGCGATTAATTTGGCGTCTTACATTTCTAATAATAATAATATGATCCGAGCTAAGTGGAATTTAGCGCCTTGTTTCGAGTATCTCGATAGATTTTACATGGAACAAATGATTTTATCCACGGGAGCCTAAAATGCCACATACAGTAGTACAAGCATTGTGCATAGTAGAGTTTATCTTCGTCCAAATAAATTTAAATTTTGCACACAGCAAGGTAGTTTTATCCACTTTCTTTAATTTTACTCCAGATATTTTGACCTGTTTCGGAAGCCTTTTAGAACGGAAAGCACATCCCACAAACAATGTGAAAAACATTAGATCAAGTGGTAAATTTAGTTTAAACAGCTTCCTTTATACTTATGGATAGGTAAGTGTCGTGTGTGTGTCTCCACGTCTACATTCATTGAAATTAAATTACGATGATCTAATAGCACCTACTGACTATTCAGCAGATAAGCGTACGCCATAACTATGTATGTATGTATATATGACTATGTGCTCGTTTGTTTGGGACTGAGAAGTTATCAGTTACTGCACGTGTATCACCCATCCCAATGAAACAAAAGTGATGAATGCCAATTCCTCTCTGTTCGCGCCAGAGCTATTTTTAAACTTACTTTCTTAAACGAAGTATTTACGAGTGGCATCCGGGTAAGAAATGAAAGTAAAGATAAGGGTATTAAGGGTATTAAGTTAGCGTAAAAGGGGTCATTAAAGAAATTCGAAAACTGCCTTCTGATTGGAAGCAATTATGCAAAGAAGTTACTTTTTCTCAAAAACGTAAACGTTTATCAAAAAGTACTACACTACATAAAGAACCAAAATTAACGGATACAATTTGATAACAGGCAATCAAGGATGAAATTATAAGAAAATCCGAAAATAAATTTTATCTTTAACCAAAGATCCCCGATCCCTCTTGTTTTATCTGACCTCATATAATTCCAATGATTACATTTGCTCAAATTTAAATGTAATTGAAAATATGTGAGGTCAGTTAAATCGAAAGAGGATCGGAGGGTCATGGTAAAACCTAACTCCAAACTAGGTAGGAAAATTAAAACTATAGCAATGAAATACAAAACACGTGATATTTCGAATACCCTTAACCAAGGCACTAAATTTCCCAATCAAACGGATAAAATTGATCCGTTAGACACCAGAAGAGCAAGAAATTCCATGTAACGACTGTAAAAAGTGTACGTGGGAGAATGCATGTCTAATTAAGGTAAGAACAAGTAACATAGAACCGCATACAAATATGTAGATGTTAACAGATCATATATCGTACGGCATACATTAGAGACAGGACGCCCAATTAATTTGGACGGTTACAGATGCATACCAGTCTGTGGTCGTAGTAGGTCGACAAGACTGATTGGATAATCCATCAAAATTAAAATTAGAAATTTCAATGAATGGAACAGCCGTAAAAGAATCACTAGATCTGATTTGGAATAAAGCACTAAATAATGTTTTGAAGCGGAATTCTCACAAATCAGAATCAAGAACTCGCTCAAGTAAAAGATTGTTATTAAATTACAGGGGACGGTGGATGATTAATGAAATATCTCCTGATTTATTTTCGGATTATATTAATTTAACCATTGGCAATTTTGAATAAATGTTTAAGTACAGTTTGAAACAAATACGACCTCTGTGTTGTTTCAATGTATTTTAAATTTAACGGTGAACCAAACCAAGAAATATTAAACCGTCGTGGACCACTTTCTATCAGACGAACAGGTACTATACTGCCAAATTTTAATACAGTTACCTCAAATTGAATTTCTTATACTAAAATCTGTCCACCCTGTGCCTTACACCAATTTGACACTTTCTAAGAGAAAAGTAATTTACTTGGCAATAGGACTGAAGACTCTCCCAAACCGTGAACGAGCTAGCGCAATTCATTGAGTCCTATTTATTTGCCCAATAAAGAGCACTAATTATGGATCAAAACTAATCTGCTCATGAACATAAACAAACACAAATGATAAAGTCGCCTACACGGTGGTTTGTGCTAATAAGGCAGAACGAACCATGTCACTAACTGGGCCGTAATTGCCGCTGAGTTCCTAAAGATGATCGTTCTCTAACTTCTATTGTAAGACGAGAATTGGTGACCATCAGAAGACTGATGGTCTACCACATTCACAATTTCGGCCATCTAGCCAAGTTTCCTCGGTAGCCTGATGAGCCGCATTTCACAACGGCTTCTCAAGCATAGCCCCAACGAACACAACCAGCATTCCATAGCACAGTTCAGTGTTGGTAACACATTAAAGAGCGTAAAACAATGCAACCAAATATTGCACTGAGAGCCATGTTTAAGTAGTACTAAACGGTAGATTGATTATATACTATTTGTGAAAAAGTAATTAATAAATAAAATATATAAGGCAGAGCTCTGATATCGATTTAAAACTCTACGTAATAGCATTATTCGAATGCCTTTATAGAATGTTTATTTGATTAAAATAGTTCAATAGGAATTTAATCTCTACTTACTAATAAATGAAATTTGCGTTGAAGTAATCATTTCATAGACTGTTTAAACTAACAAGAATGTTTAACAAATCTACACACGAATCCCATGACAACATAGGAGATTGTGTTTTGTTCCACAATAAATTGAATAATTAGCAAAAGGCAACTGAAGTAGGACTAAAAGGTTCATAAATCCAAACAGACTCGGATCAATCTGGTGTCAGCAGGGATCTTAGATATACGAATTCGTTGACGGGCAGAAAAGCAACATTTCGCACGGTCTTAGGCTTTCGATGACAATGGACAATAGAAATCATCTTTTAGTCGTTTTGAACATGAAATCTGATTGTCTACTGTGCTTGAATGTGTGCCTATTAGGCGTGGGCGAACTATTGTTTTTCTACAAGCCATAAATATACAGAGATCATAGTAAAGTATCAGGTATTAAATACATATATATTTCTGTTACTCAAAACAAATCTATGGTCAAAAAGAACACTATACAATGAATTAGCATGCTTTGCGCATAATTTATATTATAGCAGTTTTTAGAAATCAAATATACATTAAAAACAACTCGCGGTTGTTTATCTGTCACATTTCAAAGATGAAAATTTTAAAGCTAGAAATAATGTAACGTTTAATGGCCATCCTGATCAATTTATTATCAATTGTTAGAAGAGAAACGCGAAACAGACGGCTGTAAAACAAAACAATATCATCTGCGTGGACATTCAGAAATTGAGGTATTCTACCTCCTGCAAAATAAGGAGAAATGTGAGGCTTCAAAATGCACATTCAGTGCAGCTAACACTGTCTGTAATTTGAAGTAGCTAAAATTTACTATTCAACTAGCAATGAAAAGCATAAGTTAAAAGAAAATTGTTTGCGCGGGCGGTGATAACAATTACTATAATCAAGGTTGCGAACTTGATATAAACACCTGACCCATTATATACATACATTTAAAATTATTAAAAAAGTATTTTATAGTGTAGAAAAAGGCAATTCATCCATCAGACCGATTTTGTCCTTATTGGTTACTCATCAATTACTGTCTGTGGCAATAGGGACGATACTGATCTACCAGATTAATTGTTTAACCAGGTGTTAATATGATCACCATCCATCCAATTCATTTCAACCAGAAGAAAACGTTCGATGGATGAGCAAGAAGGTGAAATTTAGGTAAAATAGAATTTGGCATTCAAGTATCGTTATTAGTGAAGTTTCCTTATTCATTCCGAAAAACCCAGCAACGACCATTTTTATCCAGCGCCGATCGATGCAGTTTGTAATTAATATTGAAAATGTTGTGTGGGCCGTAAAATTACACTACGTTGTCTATTTTTAGCGGATGTGGAACGTATTTATTTTTTCTAAACTTGGACGGTTTTACAACGAAAACTGTCGATCATCATCTGTCCAGGTACCAGCTGTTGAGGCTCCATTGACTACTTTCCGTCAGCAGCCAAAACTAGCCGTTCAAGTCTGACACGCTTGCTCTCATTCCGTCAGTACCCAGTAAACTACATGTGTCATTCCGCGGTAAAACTAAAACTGTAGTACAATTACCGGTACGACAAGCTACAGCACACCGAGCGTGAGTCCGAAAATCTCTATTGCTATAGCCAATAATAATTAACTTTCAACCATACATCGCCATTTGCACAATAAGGATGCCATATATATTCATATCATGATAATAATTTTGTAATTTTGATAATAAGATGACCTCATATACCTATATGAGCCACAAAATAAAGCTAAATAAATCACATATTTTACAAATTGAACATATAACTAACAACAGATTAATAACATAAATGTCATTTATTTCTTTCCTTTGCTTTTTTATAGACAATTTCGTATATTTTTTTCAATTCAGCAACAATCATATCCGGACCATGTTATTCAGGCTAGGATATTATAAATATGAGCTTCCTGTGGCTTAATACACTTTGTAAATAAAATTAATGACAATAAATAAATTCTGGATGAAAGCATCGTTATCCATATATAAACAGAATCAATAGATTAAATAACAGTTTAAACTAATAATAATAATAAAGGGACTCCTTAGCACAATACTGACCCGAATACTATGTGCTAAATATTTACTTTGAGCTTCGTAACTGGTATTTTCATACGAGCATTCAAATGTTTAACTGGAGAACGTTACACCTTATTCATTATATATACAGATTAAGGCAATTTGTTACACATTTTTTGTATAAAGTCAAATGCAGTTTACGTGTTGTGCCAAGTTTCTACTATAAATGTTCAGCACTTTAAACCGGAGCAATACATAAAAGATTGCGTATTTGTCAACGATAAATTAACTAACACTCATTGTCACGTGACCATTACGCATCTTACCCACGACTAAATATTCTTCATAATAATATATTCTTCGATGTATTGAAGATTGAATTTAATTTATTTAAATTAATAAGTTAAGAAGTAGCATCCAACAGAACAGCCATATATTATTTCTTTTTATGAAAGACGTTTTATCAGATAAATGAATTCCTTGAATTTGCGCAAGCCGATGTAATTTTTATAGGAAAACTTATCTCGAAACATTAAAACTGCAATCTTTAATTTGAAAAGTCATACTTATCTGAGATACACCGAAAACACTTTCATTATCATCAAAGAACATGTAAAAATAAAAACGCTTAAAAATAAGAAATGTGTGGACTTCTCAAAGTATTTCACAAATTAAGTTCTAATCAAACTTGGCAAAAGTATAAAGTTAGTATGAAAAGCAAGAACAAAGAAAAAGGTGTATATACATATACAATGTTCACATACCTAAAAGAGTTAAGTTGAAATAATTCGAATAGTTCTTCACAGAAGGTGAATAATATATCAAATATAAGACCAAAAAGTTCAAACGAATGATATTACAGCAACTCTTTAATAACTAGTTTCGCAAGGCAGAAACCGGCTAAATAAAATTTCAATTGTTTTGTCGAGTTCTATCTATAACACATAAAATTAGCACATAAATACAATTAGAACACAGAAGCATACAGACAGGACAGTACCAAGGGATTCTTTTAACTACGTAAATAATGTTGTAGTGAACCACATTATGCTTTTAAACTTGATTGCCCTCAGTACAAAATAAAAATCACAATGAAAAGCAGTCGTAAACGTTTCCCAGGACACGTACAAACATTGTTGGTACTCGAGTTTAAATAAGATTTCCTGTTAGGAAACTTATATTTCAATGAACAGACTGATAGTCTGGTTGAAACAGATGGATACTTTTTCATTCCGTGTCTACAATACTGGATCGATAGCGACAGTATCCTTACTAGTCTATAGTGGTAATTAGGTCAATCTTGATACTCAATTAAGCAATGCTAAAGTAACATTTTTTATTTGCGACGACGCCCAGAGAATAAATTGTTAATTATTTATAGCAAATTCCAACAACAGCTTGTGTTAAAAAATCACTCAGTGGCTAATGTAAAAAGATTAAAAATTATTACAACCGTTTGCTAACGAAATATTTTGCATAGCAATTCAAATATATAAAAATTGAATACCTGGAAGAGTTCGCCATTGCTTATGAATCCATCTTTATCAATATCATAGATTTTAAAAGCAAATCGAAGTTTTGCATCTTTCGCTCCTTTTACACTGAATTGAGACATTCCATCAATAAATTCTTTAAAATCCACTTCGCCATTACCATCAGCATCGAATATTTCAATTACACGCTGAACAAGAGGATTTTGCGGAAGGTCAGGCAACTTCATGAACTCCTCTTTACTGAGTGCACCAGAATTGTCTAGGTCTATCTTTTTGAATCTCTTTCCTAGGCGTTTTATTTCCTCCACGTCGAAAGTAGAGCAAAGCTCTGGAAGGGAGTTCTCATTACCCATAACCGATTTTACAGCGCAGACTATCGAATCAAACGAATCAGGCGCGTTTGAAAATACTCTCATATATCCTATTTTTGACTCAAACATGAATAAAAATTAAATTAAATTATAACGCTCACGATTGATATAAGGCAGTAGCGTAAAATTTTAGCTTTGCAAAGAAGCAATTTATGGGTAAGATACATATCGAGCATTTAATGGACCAAAATCAAACCACATACATATTATACATAAGTAGCTTAAAATGCCGTACGACGTCACAAAGTCAATTAGGTGCCAAGATGGCTGAGATTAGTACTGTTGGGGGGCACTTATTAGGGCCGGTATTTTGTTCTCCGGCAAATTCAGAGAAAGTTAGTTTGAGTAGCAGTGTCTAGAAATGCTACTAGATACATGAGATCAGCTCTTGTTGACTGGCTGTTGTTCCTTTTGTTGTGGCATTGACATCAATGATGAGAGACTGTGTGAAGGCTGAATATTGTCTTGTTGAAGATCTGCGACAACAACGTGGTACCTGGCACACGTGAATGTCCAATAAGTAGATATTGCTCCGTCTCACTAGTTGTGCAGCAGCAAGATTGGCGTGGCTAAAATTGACACTGTGTGTGAAGCAAGTCCAGAAATCAGCGTAGGTGAGATGTCAGTATTACAGGAGTCAGCACGCACACGTTGCGCACAGCAGAAGACAAACGTGATAACTGACTGGTATGGTAAATTCACCGTGCTTAAATAGTTTGAAAACGAAAGCTCACGTGTCATTGGTTAACAGCAAATTTCGCATGTTTTAATTGGTGCCGCGTAAATTGTATTTGAATTTTATATACGCAATATGTCGGCGAATTGTTGTTGAGCCGTTACATTAGAATCAGTATTATAAACACCTAAGAATTTGCTGATGACCTACCGAGAATTAAATATGGCAAGCACAGTCGGCAAAGATATGTCAATTTTATGTGTTTATAACTAAAGCAGTGGGTCTCTCGTCAAGATGCGGATGCAACGGTCAATTTGGTGAAATTCTTCGGTAATGATAGAAATGATTTATATTGAATAAACTGTCTACGAAATGTAATCTATTAATGTCGTAACGACACAAATTAATGGCCGACATATTGCGTAAATTAAATTCAATTTTATTTACGTTGCACCAATGAGAAAAAAGCGAAAGTTGCCGTTTAACCAATAGTGTGCAAGTAGACAGGGCATGCTATTTAAGCACGGCAATTTACCATGCAAGTCAGTTGTCGCATTTGCATTCTGCCTTGCGTCACGCGTGTGCGTTCTGTCGGCTGTCAATACCTACGCAGGTGATTTGATAGTTTCACCAACAATTGTCTACATCCGTGGCTCATCTTGTTGCGGTACAACCAGCGAGACGAGCCAATTAATTGCAGAACCTGAACGACGTTATCCACATCGTGATTACAACTCGACAACAGGAGCGAACAACAACCAGAGTCCACCCAAGGCTCTAGGACATCTTCACACTCTGAATAATTCAGGAGAACGCACGACCAGGCCCTCTTAAGGGCCCCCTATCAGTAACAAATCTCTATTCAGAGCACCTTAACCGAGTTTGTAACGTCGTACGGCATTTACTTGAAGCCGGGGCGTTTACAAAATTAACGACCGCGCCAGGATATTGATAATTGTTCTGATTGTTTTTGGTATAAATAAAATTGACTTCCTTTTTCATTTATTTGGGATAAATCGATTAACATTTGCGTTTTCTCTACCGTGATCGTCGTCTTCTGGGAATTTTGTTGGATATATATTCGTGGAAATGTGTTGAATTCTTTTTTGGGGGGATATAATAATACATTGGCATCAAAGGCCAACGGGGCCTCTGTTCATCTTTTCTACGTACAAAACGGTACCGTACGTACTCGACAGGCTCAATTGCGGATAATTTCAATTTTTGGAAGCAGTTACTGTGACGTGCTTTTGTTCTGCGCTCATTCATCTGTGGAAGTTTTTTGTGAGTAAGCGTTTCGTTAAAGTATATTTATATATTTTCATATTGCTTATAAATTTATGCTTTTAAGATCCCGTATGATTGTTAGAATGTCATGTCCAATTTTAGATATTGATGTTCCTGTTTGGGATGGAGATAGTGAGTTATTTTTTATGCGCGTAGATTCCGCTTTCTCCCCGTTTCCTGATTATGACAGTCATCAAAAACTGTCAAAGGTTTTTGCTAAACTACCTTCTGAATTGCAGCGACGGATTTATCCTAAGCTTGAGGCCATTAGAAAGCTACCTAATTCCATTTTGGGCCTACAAAACGAGGTAGAATCCTTGCTTGGACCCACTGAAACTGAGCAGATAATAAACAAATATGCGCAGTTAGATATGCCAAATCTTGGCCCCATAGAAATACTGAGGGAATTACGGAAACGTTGGTATAAAACCAACATTTTTGACCATGAGGCTAAGGTTGTTTTTATTAACAATCTTCCCCAAACATTAAAACTCTTTGCCAGACAGCTCCCCAACACTCTCTCTATAGATGACTTATCTGAGAGATGTGAGTTAGAATATAGGGTTCTGGAACCCAAAGTGAATCCATCATCCTTTTCTTCACCCCCGCAAGATGATAGAATCTCCTCTTTAGAGAGAACAGTGGCGAACATGGCCAAAGTTCTAGAAGGATTGGCCATTACCAAATCCGAGATAAATCAAGTGAATGCTCGACCAAAATTCGTTTCCAAGTCAAATTATAATGGTAGGCGAAGTAGAAGACCGTACTTTCTGCACATCAACGGCATCAACGGCGCTACAGGGAAGAAGCCAACTACAATCCGACATCCCTGTCGACTCTTTTCGTCCACGCCAAATTTTTCACATAGAGAACCAAACGGACAACGCCGGTCGCAATCACCAGCCTACTTGTTTGCATGACCCGGGAAAACAGCCCAACGAGCTTCTGCACCTTCTTGATTTCAAAACTGGCGAAGAGTTCATCGTAGACACAGGTGTGGCAGTCTCAGTTCTCAAAGGTGATTCAATGGCCGAGATGTCGCTAGGCGTTCTTCTCGCAACAGCTACAGGCGAGCCCATACCAACTTATGGCTGCCGGTACCGCACACTCAACATAGGTTTACGACTTCAATTTTCCCACAACTTCATCATTGCCAAGGTCTCACATAATATAATAGGCCTTGATTTCCTTCTGAAATTTCGGCTCATTGTTGATCTTGCCAATCAAATGATCATCGACCCCTCCACCGGACTTGAGCAAAGTGTTTGGACACTTGCCTCCAAGCGTTTGGAGTTACAGGTCATTCAGCCAACCCCAGTGCATCATTCAGCAGAGATATCAGCAGCTCTTCGAAAATACAAATCGCTTTTTGATCTTAACAAATCCGATCTGCAAGTCTCCAACACGATGCATCATATCGTCACAGAAGGACAACCTATTGCACTCAGGAAGCGACCACTGGCTCCTGCTAAGCTGAAAGCTGCCCAAGAAGAATTCTCAAGGCTTTTGGAAGAGGGAATAATCAGACCATCGAAAAGTTCATGGGCGTCACCACTGCACTTAGTCTCAAAATCAAACGGATCGTACAGAGCCTGTGGAGACTACCGTAAGCTAAATTCGGTGACAAAATCTGATGCATATCCTATTCCAAGTATCAACACTTTACTTGAAAAACTCAACGGCAGCAATTTCTTCTCAGTGATTGACCTCAGACAAGCGTGCCATCACATACCGGTAGCACCAGAGGATATCGAGAAAACTACAGTCATCACTCCATTTGGCCTTTTTGAATATCTTTACATGCCTTTTGGCGGCACTTAAAGGGTGATGCTCAGACCGTGGATTCATGGACAACACTCTGCTTTACAAACGATAACTGATGTATGTATCACCGATGACATTACTAGCATGGTATTCAGTCAGATCTACAGATCTCTTTACCGTATCTGCAGAATGTCTCTCACTTATCCAACCTGGGATAAAGATCAGCTGGCGACAGACGAAATTTACCTGACTTCGTCCGATCGACTTCTTAGGGGCATCGTATCTCGACGGGTATTCAACCGTTGCCGTCAAAGACGAATTCGAAGTCAGAATATCAAGTCTGCCAAAGAAGGACTGCGGACTTTGCGCGAAAATCACAGGGTACTAAACTATTATGCAAGTTCCTTTTCGGGCTTTTCAACAGCACAGCATGCATTGTTCACGGCGCTGCGTACCTAAAGGACTAACCAAGAATTTCGCGTCATTTGCGGTCATCCGAAGACGATGAATTACTTCGACTTGCCATCAACTCGTTAGCAAATGCCACAATGCTAACGCATCCAGATTTCGAAAAGCCATTTCTACTCACGACAGATGCTTCTAAATTCGCTATTGGAGCCACTTTGGAACAAGAGATCGACGGAGTTCGGAAGCCTATCAGTTTCTACCCGCGTACTCTCCAACCAGTAGAAACGAGGTACGACACTTTCGGCCGAGAACTTCTCGCCATCCACGACGCAGTGCGCCATTTTATCAGCATCACTACCAGTAGCAGATTTGTTGTTTTCACAGATCATGCACCACTAGTTAGCGCACTTCAAAACGCAACTTCATCTACCGCCAAGTACCCTGCCAGAGTGGAAAGACAGCTTTCTCGTCTAAGCGAATGGCAGTTTGACGTCTTTCACGTCAAGGGCAAACAGAACTTCATTGCAGATGCCCTGTCTAGGCCAGACGTCTCTCTAGAACCACCTTCGCTGTCACCATTCACTGTCAACTCCGTGGCACTCAGTGAACCTGCACTAACGCCAACTCTCCTGCGAACTGAACAACACGGTGACATTCACATTCAAAGATCAATAGCCCGCCACCCAACCAAGTTCATATGCCGTCTGTGGGAAGGCTTACCAATTGTTTACTTCACGGGTACGCAGCCAACAAGCCAGTTCTGCCGACCAGCCTTCAGAGAAAAGTTTTCGATTCAATTCACTCAATTTCTCACGCAGGAAGCCAAGCGACTGTCCGACTTCTTACAGATCGTTTCTGGGGTCACAGACTTAGGCAGAATGTTAAACGATGGGTCTCAGAGTGTGCAATTTGTCAGAAAAACAAGATCACACGACACACTCGTTCTAAGTTGCAACATTTTCGGTCTACTTCTCGCCTAGCCATCGTCCACATCGACATAGTTCATCTGACAAAGTTTCAAGGTTTCAGCTACCTTCTAACTATGATCGATAGATTTACACGGTGGCCTGCGGCATTACCTCTTGGCACCATTTCTGCAGACGAAGTAACTAACGGTTTTATCTCTGCGTGGATATCCAATTATGGTGTTCCCAATGAGGTCATCACGGACAGAGGAACTTGCTTCTCATCTGATCGTTTCAAAACCACCTTGCGGTACATGGGATGCATCTTACGCCAGACGACTGCCTACCATCCCCAAGCTAATGGCATGGTAGAGAGAATGCATAGGGAACTCAAAGCAGCTTTAGCATCCTCGTCCATTAATGGCAACTGGGTCGACGCACTACCTTTGGTTCTGCTTGCCATGCGTTCCCGTACTCGTGAATCCATTAAAATGTCTGCGTCACAACTCTTGTATGGCATGGATTTACGCCTGCCTAGTCAGCTCCCACGTCTACTTCCGGCACAAGATGACCCACAAGACGAAGCTACCCGCCTTCGACTTCATTTCGGTAACATGTCCGAACAGCAGCCGAGACACACGCCTCGTCCAGTCTTCGTTCACCCACAGCTCCACAGCTGCAAGAGAGTACTCGTTCGCAACAATAATGCTGTTGCACCACTACAACCCAAGTATCGCGGTCCTTACCCGATTTTACTCAGACAACCAAAATACTTCATTATTATGCAAGGCGCTACACCGACATCAGTAAGCATAGACAGGTTGAAACCGTTTATCGAACCGCCTGATCCTGAGAGCGTTCAACCTTCTACACACGTCTCAGGCTCCGTCTGCCCACAATCTCAATGTCCTGCTTTGTATAACGCGTAATTGATTTTTTTTAAACATTAACATTAACTATCAAAATTTTTTAACCTTACGTTATTTTTCGTATTTGTCTCACGTGGCATAACCAGCTGTTCTTAGCTAACAATTGTGTAGCATTTTTGAACAGTTCTTTGGTATTATGCCATCTCTGAGGCAATGTTCGTGTACATATTTTTATGCAGTTACCTTTGATTTTAATGTATATATTTTTACATTATAATGTATTTCTCACACATGACATTACACTGCCTATTTTGGTATGACCAGCTACTTAGAGCTAACGCTTTCGTGTAGCAACACTAAGTAGTGATCAGCTTCATATCATGGTACAGGCCACTTTCAATGCATATCTCAACTTTATCAATTGCACAAAGACCACTCTAAAATGTCATGACCACAACGTCGAGCACTCTAGCTCCTTTGTTCGTATACAAACACATTTGACGACGATCCAACCTGCTTAGGTTTTAACTTAAACCTGACAAATTTCAGAGGCGATTTACCTCGAAACCTTCACGCTGCGGCTCCCAAAACTTACACTGCTCTATTTTGCCTCACGTGGTATGACCGACCACTAGAGCTAACAATTTGTGTAGCAATTCCTAGTGGTTACCTGGCATCATATCATTGTTGAAGCAACCAACAAGCATATTTAAGCCCAACATTTATGGTTCATCATATTTTGGCTTAACTTGGTTCGAACTCTGTCATGCATTTCTTATCTAGCCTCGCAGAGAGGAATTCTTTTTCCTTTTTTTCGGAGAGGAAAGTGTTGTAACGACAAAAATTAATTATCGACATATTGTGTAAATTAAATTCAATTTTATTTACGTTGCACCAATGAGAAAAAGCGAAACTTGCCGTTTAACCAATAGTGTGCAAGTAGACATATATTACTATGGCATGCTATTTAAGCACGGCAATTTACCATGCAAGTCAGTTGTCGCATTTGCATTCTGCTTTGCGTTACGCGTGTGCGTTCTGTCGGCTGTCAATACCTACGCTGGTGATTTGATAGTTTCACCAACAATTGGCTACATCCGTGACTCATCTTGTTGCGGTATAACCAGCGAGACGAGCCTATTAATTGCAGAACCTGAACGACGTTATCCACATCGTGATTACAACTCTACAATAAGAACGACAACAACCAGAGTCCACCCAAGGCTCTAGGACATCTTCACACTCTGAATAATTCAAGAGAACGCATTACCAGGCCCTCTTAAGGGCCCCCTATCAGTAACAAATCTCTATTCAGAGCACCTTAACCAAGTTTGTAACGTCGTACGGCATTTACTTGAAGCCGGGGCGTTTACAATGTTAGTATGGCTTAAAATACTAGTTTACCAAATTTGAATTACGGTAAAATAAAATTTACGACATTTTATAATTTATTTCGAATGCAAGATGCGATTTCAATAACTGACACTAGACCAGAAAAAACACACAATATGACCTGAAAAACAACAAATTACGTGCTACCTACAATTCATCGCGTATATAAGCGCAAAGTACTTCCTACGCATCAGACTCGAAATCGTTTTCCAACGGCACTCGCTATGGCCTTACTGTTTCTTTCTTTGTCTACATTCTCTGAATGCACACGGTGTATTATATCTGCTGTTATTTTCGCCAATTCTTGTTGCTGCCTGTCCAGATAATCTTGAATGCTTAATTTGTTAATATGTTTTGTAACGACACAAATCAATCGCCGACATATTGCGTAAATTAAATTCAAATTTATTTACGTTGCACCAATGAGAAAAAAGCAAATTGCCGTTTAACCACGTTTAACCACGCTTAACCAATAGTGTGCAAGTACACATATTGCATGCTATTTAAGCACGGTAATTTACCATGCAAGTCAGTTATCACATTTGCCTTCTACCTGCTTCACGCGTGTGCGTTCTGTCGGCTGTCAATACGTGTGCGCTCTGTCGGCTGTCAATACCTACTCATCTTGATGCGGGATACCGGAGGGACGAGCCAATTGAGTGCAGGACCTGCAGGACACCATACACAACGCGATTACAGCTCAACCACGGGGGCGACGACTCAACCAGAGTCCACCCAAGGCTCTAGGACATCTTCAACTCTGAAGACTTCAAGCGAACTCATTACCAGGCCCTCTTAAGGGCCCCCATATCAGTAACTAATCTCTATTCAGAGCACCTTAACCGGGTTTGTAACGTCGTACGGCATTTACTTGAAGCCGGGGCGTTTACAAAATTGGCGACCACGCCAGGATATTGATTATTTATCTGATTTTTTTTTGGGTATAAATAAATTGACTTTCTTCTTCATTTGTTTGGGATAAATCGACTAACATTTGCGTTTTCTTTACCCTGATCCTGGTTTTTCTGGGAATTTTGTTGAGCATATATTCGTGAATTTGTGGTGTGAGCATAATAATAATTCCCTAAAGGAAAATTTCAAATTTTGGAAGCAGTGTGTTATTCTTGCTGTTGAAAATAATAATTCATTGGCACTAAAGGCCAACGGGGCCTCTGTTCGTCTTCCCTAAAGGAAAATTTCAAATTTTGGAAGCAGTGTGTTATTCTTGCTGTTGAAAATAATAATTCATTGGCACTAAAGGCCAACGGGGCCTCTGTTCGTCTTCCCTACAGGACAATTTCAATTTTTGGAAGGAGTGACGCTGTTCTGTGTTGAAATAATAATACATTGTCATCAAAGGCCATCGGGGCCTCTGTTCGTTTTTCCTTTTGTACTGGACAATATCAAGCAACAGTGGAAGCTGTTTGTGGGTAAGCGTTTCGTTATATATTTATACATTTATATATACATTTTCATATTGCTTTTAATTTATGCTTTTAAGATCCCGTAAGATTGTTAAAATGTCAGGTCCAATTTTAGACATTGATGTTCCTGTTTGGGATGGAGATAGTGAGTTATTTTTTATGCGCGTAGACTCCACTTTCTCCCCGTTTCCTGATTATGACAGTCATCAAAAACTGTCAAAGGTTTTTGCTAAACTACCTTCTGTATTGCAGCGACGGATTTATCCTAAGCTTGAGGCCATTAGGAAGCTACCTAATCCCATTTTGGACCTACAAAACGAGGTAGAATCCTTGCTTGGACCCACTGAAACTGAGCAGATAATAAACAAATATGCGCAATTAGATATGCCAAATCTTGGCCCCATAGAAATACTGAGGGAATTACGGAAACGTTGATATAAAACCAACATTTCTGATCATGAGGCTAAGGTTGTTTTTATTAACAATCTTCCCCAAACATTAAAACTCTTTGCCAGACAGCTCCACAACACTCTCTCTATAGATGACTTATCTGAGAGATGTGAGTTAGAATATAGGGTTTTGTAACCCAAAGTGAATCCATTATCCTTTTCTTCACCTCCGCAAGATGATAGAATCTCCTCCTTAGAGAGAACAGTGGCGAACATGGCCAAAGTTCTAGCAGGATTGGCCATTACCAAATCCGAGATAAATCAAGTGAATGCTCGACCAAAATTCGTTTCCAAGTCAAATTATAATGGTGGGCGGCGATCGAGATCTCCGCAATCCTTTAATAAATATGCTCCAAAGAACTGGTGTTATAACCACCAGAAGTTTTTTATGCTTGCCAAGTTTGTCTTTGTTGTTCGAAGAATTTCCGAATGAGTGTCAATTTCCACAGCTGATGGAGAGGACAACAGACCGCAGGCACAAGGGTGCATCAGTATCGGGAAACGTCTGGCGCAGGAAGTAGAAGACCGTACTTTCTGCACATCAACGGCGCGACAGGGAAGAAGCCAACTACAATCCGACATCCCTGTCGACTTTTTTCGTCCACGCCGAATTTTTCACATAGAGAACCAAACAGACAATGCCGGTCGCTATCACCAGCCTACTTGTTTGCATGACCCGGCCAAACAGCCAAACGAACTTCTACACCTTCTTGATTTCAAAACTGGCGAAGAGTACATCGTAGACACAGGTGCGGCAGTCTCAGTTCTCAAAGGTGATTCAATGGCCGAGATGTCGCTGGGCGTTCTTCTCGCAACAGCTACAGGCGAGCCCATACCAACTTATGGCTGCCAATACCGCACACTCAACATAGGTCTGCGACGTGAATTTTCCCACAACTTCATCATTGCCAAGGTCTCACATAATATAATGGGCCTTGATTTCCTTCTAAAATTTCGGCTCATTGTTGATCTTGCCAATCAAAAGATCATCGACCCCTCCAACGGACTTGAACAAAGCTTTTGGACACTTGCCTCCGAGCGTTTGGAGTTACAGGTCATTCAGCCAACCCCAGTGCAGCATTCAGCAGAGATATCGGCAGCTCTTCGAAAATAAAAATCGCTTTTCGATCTTAACAAATCCGATCTGCGAGTCTCCAACACGATGCATCATATCGTCACAGAAGGACAACCTATTGCACTCAAGAAGTGACCACTGGCTCCTGCTAAGCTGAAAGTTGCCCAAGAAGAATTATCAAGGCTTTTGGAAGAGGGAATCATCAGACCATCGAAAAGTTCATGGGCGTCACCACTGCACTTAGTCTCTAAATCAAAAGGATCGTACAGAGCCTGCGGAGACTACCGTAAGCTAAATTCAGTGACAAAATCTGATGCATATCCTATTCCAAATATCAACACTTTACTTGAAAAACTCAACGGCAGCAATTTCTTCTCAGTGATTGACCTCAGACAAGCGTACCATCACATACTGGTAGCACCAGAGGATATTGAAAAAACTGCAGTCATCACTCCATTTGGCCTTTTCGAATACATTTACATGCCTTTTGGACTTAAGTGTGCTGCACAGACATTTCAAAGATTCATGGACAACATACTTCGCGACGACTCTGCTTATTGTATGTCATATCTCGATGACATTATGGTATTCAGTCCAGATCTAGAATCTCATGCGAAACATCTACGAAATGTCCTCTCACGCTTATCCAACCACGGACTCAAGATCAACTGTGACAAGACGCAGATTGCAACTTCATCCGTCGACTTCTTAGGGCATTGTATCACGGCCCAAGGTATTCAACCGTTGCCGTCAAAGACGAATTTAATCAAGAATATCAAGTCACCGAGGACTTTGAGCGATTTGCAGAAAATCCTGGGAGTACTAAACTATTATCGCAAGTTCCTTCCAGGCCTTTTCAAAACAACTTTATCCTTTGTGCAGGCACCTGCGGAACCGAAAAGGACTTAGCAAGAATTCCATCATTGCTTGGTCATCCGAAGACGAGGAATTATTTCGACTTGCCATCAACTCGTTAGCAAATGCCACAATGCTAACGCATCCAGATTTCGAAAAGCCGTTTCTACTCACGACAGATGCTTCTGAATTCGCTATTGGAGCCACTTTGGAACAAGAGATCGACGGAGTTCTGAAGCCTATCAGTTTCTACTCGCGTATTCTCCAACCAGTAGAAACGAGGTACGACACTTTCGGCCGAGAACTTCTCGCCATCCACGACGCAGGACGCCATTTTATCAACATCATTGGCAGTAGCAGATTTGTTGTTTTCACAGATCATGCACCACTAGTTAGCGCACTTCGAAATGCAACTTCATCTATCGCCAAGTACCCTGCCAGAGTGGAAAGACAGCTTTCTCGTCTAAGCGAATGGCAATTTGACGTCTTTCACGTCAAGGGCAAACAGAACTTCATTCAGGTGACCTGTCCAGGCCAGACGTCTCTCTACAACCACCTTCGCCGTCACCATTCACTGTCAACTCCGTGGCACTCAGTGAACCTGCACTAACGCCAACTCTCCTGCGAACTGACCAACGCGGTGACATTCATATTCAAAGATCAATAGCCCGTCACCCAACCAAGTTCATATGCCGTCTGTGGAAGGCTTACCAACTGTTTACTTCACGGGTACGCAGCCCAACAAGCCAGTTCTGCCGACCAGCCTTCAGAGGAAGGTTTTCGAATCAATTCACTCAATTTCTCACCCAGGAAGCCAAGCGACTGTCCGACTTCTTACAGATCGTTTCTGGGGTCACAGACTTAGGCAGAATGTTAAACAATGGGTCTCAGAGTGTGCTATTTGTCAGAAAAACAAGATCACACGACACACTCGTTCTAAGTTGCAACATTTTCGGTCTACTTCTCGCCTAACCATCGTCCACATCGACATAGTTCATCTGACAAAGGTTCAAGGTTTCAGCTACCTTCTAACTATGATCGATAGATTTACACGGTGGCCTGCGGCATTACCTCTTGGCACCATTTCTGCAGACGAAGTAATTAACTGTTTTATCTCTGCATGGATATCCAATTATGGTGTTCCCAATGAGGTCATCACGGACAGAGGCACTTGCTTCTCATCTGATCGTTTCAAAACCACCTTGCGGTACATGGGATGCATCTTACGCCAGACGACTGCCTACCATCCCCAAGCTAATGGTATGGTAGAAATAATGTATAGTGAACTCAAAGCAGCTTTAGCATCCTAGTCCATTAATGGCAACTGGATCGATGCATTACCTTCAGTTCTGCTGGCCATGCATTCTCGTACTCGAGAATCCATTAAAACGTCTGTGTCACAATTCTTGTATGGCATGGATCTACGCCTGCCTAGTCAGCTCCCAAGTCTACTACCGGCACAAGATGTCCCACAATACGAAGCTACTCGCCTTCGACTTCATTTCGGTAACATGTCTGAACAGCAGCCGAGACACACGCCTCGTCCAGTCTTCGTTCACCCACAACTCCACAGCTGCAAGAGAGTACTCGTTCGCAACAATAATGCTGTTGCACCACTACAACCCAAGTATCGCGGTCCTTACCCGATTTTACTAAAACAGCCAAAATACTTCATCATTATGCAAGGCGCTACACCGACATCAGTAAGCATAGACAGGTTAAAACCGTTTATCGAACCACCTGATCCTGAGAGCGTTCAACCTTCTACACACGTCTCAGGCTCCGTCTGCCCACAATCTCAACCTGCTTTGTATAACGCGTAATTAATTTTTTTAAACATTAACATTTAACTATAAAATTTTTTTAACTTTACGTTAATTTTTAGTAATTGTCTCACGTGGCATAACCACCTGTTCTTAGCTAACAATTGTGTAACATTTTTGAACAGTTCTTTGGTATTATGCCATCTCTGAGGCAATGTTCGTGTACATGTTTTTATGCAGTTACCTTGATTTTAATGTATATATTTTTACATTATAATGTATTTCTCACACATGACATTACACTGCCTATTTTGGTATGACCAGCTACTTAGAGCTAACGCTTTCGTGTAACAACACTAAGTAGTGATCAGCTTCATATCATGGTACAGGCCACTTTCAATGCATATCTCAACTTTATATATTTCACAAAGACCACTCTACAAATGTCATGACCACAACGTCGAGCACTCTAGCTCCTTTGGTCGTATACAAACACATTGACAACGATCCAACTTGCTTAGGTTTTATCTTAAACCTGGCAAATTCAGAGGCGATTTACCTCGAAATCTTCACGCTGCGGCTCCAAAACTTACACTGCTCTATTTTGCCTCACGTGCTATGACCGTCCACTAGAGCTAACAATTTGTGTAGCAATTCCTAGTGGTTACCTGGCATCATATCATTGTTGAAGCAACCAACAAGCATATTTAAGCCCATCACTTATGGTTCATCATATTTTTGCTTAACTTGGTTCGAACTCTGTCATGCATTTCTTATCTAGCCTCGGAGAGAGGAATTTTTTTTTCTCTTTTTTTCAGAGAGGAAAGTGTTGTAACGACACAAATCAATCGCCGACATATTGCGTAAATTAAATTCAAATTTATTTACGTTGCACCAATGAGAAAAAAGCAAATTGCCGTTTAACCACGTCTAACCACGTTTAACCAATAGTATGCAAGTACACATATTGCATGCTATTTAAGCATGGTAATTTACCATGCAAGTCAGTTGTGGCATTTGCCTTCTACCTGCTTCACGCGTGTGCGTTCTGTCGGTTGTCAATACGTGTGCGCTCTGTCGGCTGTCAATACCTACTCATCTTGTTGCGGGATACCGGAGAGACGAGCCAATTGAGTGCAGGACCTGCAGGACACCATCCACAACACGATCACAGCTCAACCACGGGAGCAACAAATCAACCAGAGTCCACCCAAGGCTCTAGGACATCTTAAGGGCCCCATATCAGTAACTAATCTCTATTCAGAGCACCTTAACCGAGTTTGTAACGTCGTACGGCATTTACTTGAAGCCGGGGCGTTTACAGTTTAGTACGGTTGCCAGCCTCTTGAATTTGCTTCAAATATCCCCAGCAAGATTTAACGTGACTTATAACGTATTATTTTCTATAACCTACTAAACTAATGGGTTATTTGAAACAATGTAAAAATCATTAACAAGGCAACAATATATAAATTTTGGGGTTTGAGTGGGTGTTCTAAAATCCGCTTCTGCTGTGGTACTATCTGTATGCGTGGTTGTTGGCAATATTAGCTGCCTACCTGGAAGCTTCATTTAATCTTGCACAACATTCTATCGGGGGCGTTACAATATGTGACATATTAAAAATGTCGCGAGTTATTTTGCGGAAGTAACTATCAAGATTTTAGGATGTTATTGATT
This sequence comes from Eudiplozoon nipponicum, assembly GCA_029291075.1. Classification (NCBI taxonomy): domain Eukaryota; kingdom Metazoa; phylum Platyhelminthes; class Monogenea; order Mazocraeidea; family Diplozoidae; genus Eudiplozoon; species Eudiplozoon nipponicum. The sequence goes on along the minus strand of JAQBSW010000076.1, from coordinate 77,979 downwards.
TAATTGTATTATTCCTTTGTTTTTGTGAGATACTTTTAAAAATTTGTGGATGGGCTTTTCATTTGCATTTGTAATTTTATAAAAACTGTGTCATAAAGTGTTGTATTTGTACGCCAAATTTACAAACAGAGCTTATTTTTATACTGCATTTATTGTGGTTCATTTTTGATAGTAAATTGCTGTCCAGGTACAAAACTCATAATCTATGCCACGTTTAAACTCAGTCACGAGTATTGTCAGTTTTTTCGACGTTTCGATTTCGGCGTTTTATTTATAGCATATTTCGCTATCAGATTTAAAAACAGAATTTTTCTGATCCTACAAATTGTCAATAAAACAAAAAGTTATATCATATATGTGTTCAATTTTTCAATGCATCACTAGATATTTTCAGTTTCTCTTTCAAAATAATTCTACATCAGTTCAATAGCAAGTCGACAAATTAATTCAACAGCGGCAGATACAGATTTTACCTGTTAAATTTCGGTCTATTAATACTGTTGTGGCAGTTGTTTGGTAAGCACTTTGTTATTAACACTCAAAAGTTACTCGGCGGGTATTATTTTAATTAAAAAATTATTTTAAATTCTATTCAATTACACTCTTATAATACTCTAGAAGTTCTCACGAACCTTACCAGATTTTACTTAGATGATCAAAATTTGTCATGATCATGCTAGATTAAACAATTTGATAAACTTAGATAGGTGGAAATATTTTATCAAACCATCAGATCCTGGCAATAAATATTCAAGGTCCCTCTGTTGAAAAATCTTAACAAAGTAATGACTTAATTAGCATAAATGATAATTGATAGAACTTTTACCTGTTCATTACTAATTTTCTTTGTGTCCGAAGTTGGTTTAACGCGCAATACTTGCATTTCATTTCACTTCACACTTGTTCAGCTCATATGGATCCATATGTTTCATATCTCATATTTCAACTTGTCTCAAGTGATACAACCAGATATTTCAAGCTAATAATTGTGTAGCGTCTATAAACAGTTTATTTGTATCGTACTATTTGTGTAGCAACAATATCGTAGCCAGAATTTATTTATATTTAAAATTTAATTTCATGTTATTTTTATACACCATAAAGTAGCAAAGAATATATTAATTTTGTGTTTAAATTCGCCTTATATGATGAGAAAAGCTACTTAGAGCTACATCTCTTGTAGCAACAGTTTCCTGTCACCTAATTCATATCATAGTTTGTGCAATTATCATGCATACCAAAAATTTATCAGTTAAGAATTTGATTTATTCAATTGCCTCACGCTTGCCATAGACAACAAACTCAGGCATACACTAACACTTTTGATCTTAACGATTGTCATCCGTTAGCAATGATCAAGTTTTCTCGTAAAACACTTATTTAAAACTCTTAGCGTCTATTGATACCATCATTAACATTTCACGCTGAGGCTCTCAAATATTTTCAGCCCCGGTTGCTTTATGCAAAGTTGAAAATCAATCTGGCTGAAGCGTTACACGAATTTTAATTCAAACATTAACTCAATGAAAAATTAAATAAAATTGATAACCTCAAGACGGATGTAAAGCATGAGTGTATTATTTCAGATTTTCAACGAATACACTTAGGGGTATGGCTACCTATGAGACATTTTGTGGGGAAAAATATGACCATTGTCAAGCTAAACTAGATTTTAAGCTGTATTGTGAACATGTTGGATGTTACTGGAGAACTCTTCTAATTTATAGTTGGTAAGTAAATTTGACTAAGATATTTTAAGTTCGCGTGACATTGAACAAGGCAGAGGGTCGCTCATCAAAATGTGGATGCAACAGTTCATCTGAAATAATGCTTCGATAATGCCGTAAAAACCCATTGAATATGAATGAATTAATCAAATAGAAGAATTATTTTATATTGGGTTGGATTCAATAATTAGTTCATTACACAGATGGTTAAAATTCGACTAATCAAAATTAATGCTAGTACGTTAAATTTCATCACACCAAATTTTAAAAACGCTAAAATACTTATCCAGCTGCAAATACTTCTAGATCTATAAAAAATATTAATTTGCTAGCAGGTTAAGTTAAAAAAGAATAAATATCATTTAAATCATCTATATGATATAAATAAAAATTATTCCATTTAATATCAAATGCCGACCGATGAGTATAAAACCGCCATAAAAGTATAAAGTAATAATTTAAAATTTGGTCATGGATTAGATTGGGTGCATTTAAAAATACAAAAAACTGTTGAACTCAGCTTATCCGAGTATGCATAGTTTATATATTGCTTAAGAACTATATCACGAATTAATGTTCGTTGTAAACACTCATTATTTAATAATTTTTAAAAATTTCAGTGAAATGATACCGACATAGTAATAGCGAAAATTGCTTAGGATATCAAGTAACGGAAATATTTATCACATGGTTCCATGTTGTAGCGGTTAGCACTCTTGTCTTTGAATCCAGCGACCCGAGTTAAAATCTCAGTGGGACCTTCACAGTTTAGATCGCCGTATGTCAGTTTAAATGATGATGTACTTTTAAAAAATTAATTTAATCTATTTTTGACTGTCATTGATATAACATGATGGTAGGCGATTTTAATAAAATGCATGACAGTGAAATATCCAACCTTTTCACTAATCATAATCTTAAGAAAATTATAAAGGAATCAACTAGAGGTTCGGAATGCTTATATCATGTGTATTTAGAAATTGAATCGGTTAACCGGCATAGTTATGAAGTTGTAAATTACTTTAAAGAATTGGATCACAAACAAATTATTTTACAGTGGAACAACTTGAGTAGCAAAAGACAGAAGCTTACCTTTGAGAATGCACATGGGAAATTTTCCAGAATTAGCTGAAATCTAAATATTATTATTATTATTTAATTAAATTACCTGTAATCATTTCAGAGAATTAAGTGTTATGTTTGCTTATGAACATTTTACCTTATGAACACTGATGAATTTGTTTCTTCTGTTTCAACGTTATTATCTAATCTATTTCATAAATCTACGTTTATGGATATCATACTGAAACAAATTGATGGAAAATTATCTAGATTAAGAATTATACGAGAGAATATACTGAAATGTAGTCTTATTAATAGTATTGAAGAATGACATTAGATTTGATTGATAATGAAATTAATTCATCGTTGCTGATAATACGTCAACGTTAAGAAAGAATCATACTGGATAAACTAAAGAGCAATCCTAGACTAATATAGAAACTTCAAAATAATTACAGTAAATACAAGTAGAAATTAAAGCTTATAGTACTGGTGGATAATACTGAGTATGTGTTTTTCTGTGAATTAAAGGAATTTTTTGGTAGTTTGAATTTTTGATTTTTATAAACAGAATTTTGAAGGATTTAAAAATACCAATCGATATTCTAACGATCGTAGCTAAACCGTTGCCAAAGATAAGCTAGACAGCGTGCGCCAATGATTATAGAGTAAATTTTATTATTCCTTCATTTTTAGATAATATAACAACTGATACCAGATCATTTAGAATTTATGTTGCCGGTTGATTTTGATGCAAGCCAACATTGCCTTAAGAAAGATCGATCTAAAATTACTTAAATGCTTTCCATGTGGAATCATGTTATTGTATTCAATGATGCAATAATTTTCTTTATATGTATCTCAAAAGCTTTTGATTCTATTGTAACACGCGACTCCGCGTTACAATCCAACGAATGTCTATTTTGACAAATAAAGTTTAACTTAAGGTCAAAAAGTCTAACCCTGCTTTTACACAATATTTCTCTTAATTGAAATTTTAGCAACAATCCCTGTTAGTTTCAAACAGATTTAATTGAGATTTCTTTAACTGCAAATTTTATTGTAATTAATAGGGTTTTGTTTAATAAATATACGCACCCGCGCGCAATACGCAGGTAACATGCGGTGGATAATATGCCTTCGCGTTCAAACAACGCATTTATTTTAATTTCCTGCATTAACCACAGTTTAAACTACTACTAACAGTTCAGATATAATTCTACGCATCAGGACATCAGATGTTTCTCAATCACTTTCCCAAAATTCTATAGTTCCATAGATTTACGTTATTATTTGTGGTGCTTAATCATGACAGTTTTTACACGATTTTTATCCAGCAACTATCAGTGACAATATTTATTGTATTTCTTCTCATACATTACCAGTGACTTTAAACTAAATTACAAATCAGTCTGGATTTATATCATCGTACTCCTTCAACCATTTACAGGAATTCATCAAGATTCAGTCGATTGCGTTTATGATAATTACTTGTGTATAAGACATTTAATTGTGTTGACAATATATCATTTTGTTCCCGTCTAGAGCACGGTCCATTTAGTTTAACTGTGAATTGATTCATATTTTGCAGCATAACCTCCAATAAACGTCTGAAAACGGATGAGTCTTCTTACTTCACCCTTCGGAAAAATGTCAGGGACTGATCAGGGAACGGGTGGTGATAACAGACACCATGAAAATGTAGGAAATCTGTACTAAATAGACAACTACCTCGCAAAACCTATTACTATAACTACAAATCCTACCACACAAATAATGCCCCGGTTCGTCGAACTCACAGCCAACAAAGAATTAATCATAATCTAGCCTTTGAGAACATCAAGCACTTTGGATGAATGCCACACAAATTAGTAAATCCGGAGACACAAATCTCAGCGAATCACCCTCTCAAGATCACAATTCTTGAAGACAGCCACACGCTGACGGCTGGTGAGGATGTAACACTGACATCTTTACTCAACAGCACACACATACAAGATGACGTCCAACCCAGATTATGCGGGAAACCCGGTGGCGAGCCCAGCAACAAGCCGCACTACCACATTGACCCAGTACAATATATGCCAATTCGATCAAGACTACCTTGACGAGTGGATCGACGATGTTATTTAATTGGCCAAGGTGTCCAATCTAACTTACGAGGGCTCAATATTATTTAGGGCTTGGGAAACAATCCTAATGTCTTTCAGATGCGGACTAAAAGACATCCTGCATCAATACACTGAGAGAACATGTGCGCAGCCATGGCAGAGCCTGCAACGCGCCGTAAAGCATTGCCTGACACCAGATCGAGAAGACAGGCTTACATAATTGATATGCCACATGTCCCTAGGTAGCCGCACGCCTTCTGAGCTATTTAGGGAGATGGAGCAGAAAGCTTTGGAATTCAACCTGTCCAGGGAAATCTTAATGCGACTATTCATACAGAAGCTTCCTCCGGCACTCCAAGAGATGGCCAAGTTCCTGCGCGAATCCGCCGAAGTGCAAGACGACGTTCTAGACAAGTGGTGGAAGAAACACCACTGCAGCTCATCTGCCTCAGAGTCAGGTTGCATCATTTCACGACTGTCCGAGCCTCAATCCACATCATCATCAACCCGAATTAATGTCACCAATGAGCGCCTCAACAGCCTGCTCAAAAGCCTCACCATCAGGCCAGATTCGGCCTCCGTCGATGCCGTTCACTATAGAAGCGACCAAAGCAGACATGACCAGCGTCGACCACCGTCCGAAACAGCACCAGGAGGTCAACGTCCAGAGGCCGGGCTACAGTTCCACAACTACCGTTGGAGTGATGTCCGAATCATCACAGATATAGCCACTCCACGCGCTATTGCCTCAGAAATGGCTGCTCATTCTCACGCATAGACGCGACGTTCAATAGGCGCGGTCACCTTCGACAACTCAGGGTGATCCGCCTAAGGAGGGTTCGTAAAACTGCTGGGGTCAGCCTCCTCTGCGGCCGCCCGACGTGTGATGGCTCGAAGCACGTTGCTTTCGCGGTAGAGTGCAATCAAAATATTGACTTTACAGCAATGGCTCCAGTCAATTCATGCTTCAAACGACCAAATGCCAGCAACCAGTCCCGTCGTCAGTTGCCACTATCAACATCCTTCCTCATCCGTGACGCAAACACTGGCGAATTATTTCTCATAGACACTGGATCAGATGTAAGCTTACTCCTCCACAATTATTTCGAAACCACCCACCCAGTCAACGCCAGCAGTCTTTCCTGCACCAATGGCTCCAACATAGCAACGTTTGGGATACAAATGCACACAGTCTCGTTCTCTAACTCAAAATTATGTTTCAAGTATCCGTTTATTATTGACAACACGACAAGAAACATCATTGGACGTGACTTTCTCGAACATTACGACCTCACTGTACGTCCAAAAACACGAGAGATATGCAGTGCCGACAATCAGATGCTATCATGAGCGCTAAAACACACGACTCTCGCCAAAGCAGTCTCATCTATAGAGCTAATTTCTCCAGTTCCTCCTGTACCACAACTGGACGATGTTCTAAAGCGACATGAAGAGATTTCAAAACCTTTATGCTCGATCTCAAGAGGAAGCGTGCCATCACAACTCATCGTATTATTTTATCGAAGCCACTTCTTCATCCTTCCAGAGCACGTCCGCCGAGCAAGAATTTGCCATGCTATGACAACAAGGCATATGTGCACGATCCAGCTCACCATTTGCGTAACCTGTGGTAGTCGTACCAAAGAGTGAGCCCGGAACATTCAGAGTGTGCGAGGATTAACATATTCGCAATTCTTGCACACAGTCTGATTCGTACATCCTGCCAAATCCAGCTGGCCTACTCAGATCTGATATCGGTCATGCTGTGAACTCAAAACTCGACCTAGTAAAAGTCTACTATCAAGTACCAATGGACAAAGACTCCGTATCCAATACTGCACTCAGATACACTGGAGGGGGCACACACGCATATAATTATATGCCTTTCGATCTTAAAAACACATCTCAAACATTTCAATGCGTTATGGACGAAATACTAGATGGTCTACCATTTTTAATTCTCTACTTAGACGACATTCTGTTATTCTCCAACTCAATGTCGAAACATATGCAGCATATTGACATTCTACTCGTACGTCTAGCAGACTATAGCCTCCGGCTTTTACTCCTGTGCGTATTGTGTCAACCCTGAAGATGAGACTGGAAATAACGTCTCGAAATATAGGTAAGAGATCAATGGCGGATCTTGATCCTAAAGCGCTTTCAGAAAATCAGCTAATTGAAGGCTTAAAGGAGAAGGGACAAGTGAGAACCCATCAACTGAGGCCAAAAATTACATCATCTGAAAAGATAAAAGGTTCAAGATTTTGCCGACCTATGAGTGCTAACAATTGTCCCGCACAAGAAAAATGCGGTCAAATCCGAAACGAAAAGGACAGCACTGAGAAACAAAAAAATACATCTTTTAAAATCAATTGAATTCTTCGGTCATCAAATTTCCTGCAGAACTCTGTGGCTCTATCCTGTGTCCTTCATCTATAAGTACTCAGGAATTGCAAGCAGCACAGCAAGATGACCCATCACTTCGTAAATTTGATGTCAATCGCCTGAAAACACTTGATTATGATGGAACTCTGCTGCAGGGTGAAATAACTGGCGTGGGCCCTCGGCCGTTTATACCTTAAAAACTCCGTCACAAGATCTTCGAGGTTTACAATTCAATGACATCCATCTGGCGAAGCCTCAGTGGAAATTTTATCCAGAACGTATTTTTGGCCTGGCATGCGGCAAGATGTCAAGAAGTGGCCAAAACAATGTCTAGAATTTCAGAAATGCAAAGTGACAAGACACACAGGATAAGCACCATTTAAATCGGAATAAACGACCATCGAGATAACTTCGGTCATTCAGTCGTTATTCTCAGAAAGATTCTTGCATTAATCAACAGAAGTTTTTTAATAATTGGCGAAATTGCCTGCATTGTCCGAAGTACTTACCAAACGGATGCCCGTTTCCTTCCTTAAATGACCACATTCAACAAAAAGACAGTTTCTGTTAAACAGGTACAAATTTTCAAACACATACAGCCGCAGTTTATGTTGACTCATTCCGTCCAAGTAGAATATGGCACATAGAAAGCAAAACTGACAATGTCATTCGCAATGACCCGCCTAATTTTTTCTATGATCCGGCCAAGTAACCCAACGAAAAACTGGATATTCTCAATTTTCAAACTTGCGAAGGATTCATCGTAGACAAAGGTGCAGTAATTTCAGTTCTGAAAGGTGATTCCATGGCCGAGATGTCTCTAGGTGTTTTACTTGCAACTGCTGCAGAAAAGTCCGTACATACTTATGGTTACCGGCATCACACACTCAACATAAGTTTACGGCATGAATTTACTCACAACTTCATCGTCGCCTAGGTCTCATACAAATTAAAAAGCCTTCATTTCCTGTTGAAATATCGGCTCATTGTTGATCTTGCCAATCAAAACATCATCGACCCCTCCACCGGACTTGAGCAAAGTTTTTGGATATTTGCCTCCGAGCGTTTGGAGCTACAGGTGATTCAGCTAAGCCCAGTGTATCATTCAGCATAGATATCAGCAGCTCTTCGAGAAAACAAGTCGCTTTTCGATCTCAGCAAGTCAGAGCTATGAGTATCCAATACGATGCACCATTTCGTCACAGAAGTAAAACTTATTGCACTGAAGAAGTGACCACTGACCCCTGCTTAAATGAAAGCTGCCCAAGAGGAATTGTCAAGGCTTTTGGAAGAGGAAATTGTCAGACCATCGAAAAGTTCATGGGCGTCTCCACTGCACTTAGTCACAAAATCGAACGGATCGTACAGAGCCTGTGAAGATTAACACAAGTTAAATTCGGTGATCAAATCTAATACATATCTTATTCTCAATATTAACAACTTAATTGAAAATCTCAGCGGTAGCAATTTCTTCCCAGTAATTGACCTCAGACAAGCCTATCATCACATCTCGGTAGCATCAAAAGATATTGAAAAGACTTTCGTCATCTTTTTATTTGCCTTTTTCGAATATCTCTACATGCCTTTTGGTCTCAATTGTGCTACTCTGACATTGCAAAGATTCATGGACAACATGCTCCGCGACGATGCCGCTTGTTGTATGATATGTCTCGATGACATAATGGTATTCATCCCACACCTAGAATCTCATGCCAAGCATTTACGAAATTTCCTCTCACACGAATTTAAACACGGACTCAAGATCAACTGTGACAAGACACGGATTGCAATTACATCCATGGATTTCCTAGGCCATAGTCTTACGCCACAATGTATTGAAACTTTGCTGTCGAAGAAAAATTCAATCAAGAATATCTAGTCAACAAAGATTGTTAGTGAGCTGCAGAAAATTGTGGGAGGTCTTAATATCGCAAGTTCCTTCCCAGCCTATCAAGACAACCTTATTCGTTGTGTAGGCACCGGCAGAATTGAAAAGGAGTTAGCAAGAAATCCGTTATTTCTTGATCACTTGAAGACGAGGAATTACTTCGTCTCGCCATCAATTTTTAGCAAATGATATAATGCTAACGCATTCAGATTTTCAACGACCATTAATTTTTACTAGGGATGCTTTTGAGTTTGCTACCGGAGCCACTTTGGAACAATAGTTCGGAAGCCTATCAGTTTTTACTCGCGTACTCTCCAACCAGTAGAAACAAGATATGAAACTTTCGGGTGAGAATTCTTCGCCATTCACGACGCAATGCGCCACATTTTTAGCAGCATTGGCAGCATCAGATTTGTTGTTTTTTACAGACCATGCACCATTAGTTAGCGTACTTTGAAATGCATTTTAACTGTCGTCAAGTGCCCTGCCAGAGTAAGTTAATGGTAATTAAAAATTTCTCATGTCTAGGACGAACAAAATTTCATTGCAGACGCACTTTCTAGGCCAGACGTCTCGCTACAACCACCTTCGCCATCGCCATTCACATTCATCTCCGTAACTCTCAGGGAACCTGCATTAATGCCATCCCTCCTGCAAACAGAACAGCGCGGTGACACTCAAATTCAAAGATCAGTAGCTCGTCACCCCACCCAAGTTCGTTTTCCATCTCTGGGAAAGCTTACCAATTGCTTACTTCAAGAGTATGCAGCCTATCAAGCCAGTTCTGCCGACCAGCCTTCAGAGATAGTTTTAGACTCAATTCACTCAATTACTCACCTAGGAAGCAAAGCATCTGTCAGACTTCTTACAGATCGTTTCTGCGGTCACAAACTCAGGCAGAACGCTAAACGATGTGTATCCGAATGTATCATTTACAAGCAGAACAAGATCACTCGGCAAACTCGTTCTAAGTTGCAACAACTAACTATCGTCCACATCGACATATTTCATCTAACACCGATTCTAGGTTTCATCTTGTTTTTAACAATGACTGATAGATATAGCCGATGGCCTGTAGCTTTATCTCTTGGCACCATTTCTGCGGTCGAAGACACTTTTTATTATCACTCATGAATAGCCCATTATTTTGTTCCCAACGAGGTCATTACTGATAGAGACACTCGCTTCTCATCTGATCTTATCAAAATTCCCTTGCGCATCATGGGATGCACCTTATACCAGATGACGGTATGGTAGAAAGAATGCATATGTAACTAAAAGTATCTTAGCACCCTCGTCATTTAATGGAAACTGGATTAATGCATTATCTTTAGTCCTACTTCATATGCGTTCCCGTATAAGTAAATATATTAAAACTGTTGCGTTACAACACTTAGATTGAATGGACATATGCTTGCCTAATCTGCTCCCACGTCTACTACCCGCCAAAGACGACACACAAGTCGAAGCTTCTCTCCTTCAACTTCATTTCGATAACATGTCTGAAAAGCAGCCGAGACATACGCCTCGTCCAGTCTTCATTTACCCGCAGCTCCTCAGCCGCAAGAGAGTACTCGTTTTTAACGAGGCTGCTGTTGTACCACTACAACTAAAGTATCGCGGTCCTTGCCCGATTTTGCTCAGACAGCCGAAATACTTCATTACCAGGCAAAGTGCGACACCTATATCGGTAAACATAGACAGGTTGAAACCGTTAATCAAACCGTCTGATCCTGGAAAGATACAACTTTCTACATGCGTCTCGGGCTCCATTTGTCTACAATCGCTACCTAACAATAGATTGCTCTGTATAACGAATAACTGATAACTTTTTTCACATTATTTTTTGTTATTCTACATATCCAATTTTCAACTGTTTGCGCACACTTGCGCCCTATGTCACACGACGTGACCTCGGGATCAACATGATTCATTTACTTTTCTCACACTCTCAATCAGATGTTCTTAGCAAAATATTTTGTAGCATTTTTGGATAGTTCTTAGGTATTATCCCAACTTTTGTGGTAAACTGTGAGTACAGCTTTTGAAGATACTGTTTGCTTTCATGTATATATATAGTGCTTTTACATTGTACTTTTGGAGAGTATGGCTCTCAACTGAGATCACACTTCCTATTCCAGTGTGATCAGCTACTCACAGCTAACGTCTTGTGTAGAAACACTAAGCAGTCATCCGCTTAATATCATGGTACAGGATACTTTCGATCCATAACTCAAATTCATCAGTTGCACAGTGCACACTCTACGAATATCATGATCACAACGTCGAGCACACGCTAGCTCCTTTGGTCGTATTCGAACTCATTGACTGTGATCCAGCCTACACAGATTTCAACTTAAACCTGGCAACTTCAGTGGCAATCTACTTTGCAATATTTACGCTACGGCTCTCAAAACCTGGCACAACTCTATTCCGCCTCCTGTGGTATGACCAGCCACTATAACTAACAATCTGTGTAGCAATTCCTAGTGGTTATTTGGAATCAGATCTTTGTTGAAGCAGCCAACATGGTGATCACACACTTTACATTTCCGTCCTGTACACTAATTGTGATTGCTGGCGCTCAGGCTACTTGATTGGTGGCACACGAACTTCTGGACTTGCATTCCTTACGCTGTGTCACTTAATCACTTGTATCTCAGTCACGCCAATCATCTTGTTGCTGCACAGTTAGTCATTCATGATCGATTATCCATTTATCAAACTTTTATCTGTGCCAACTACCACAGTGTTTTCACAGATCTTCAACAAGACAATGCTGAGCTTTCACAAAGCAACTCATCTCTCTGGTTTCAATAACTCGACCTTTCTTAGGTTATCCACACGAAAGAACACCAGCCAGTCAAGCAGAGTCGGCATCATGTGACTAGAAGTACTTCTAGACACTGTAACACAAACAAACTTTCTCGGCTTTAAAAGGAAAATGTTGCACGACAAAGAAAAGATAAGTTAAATTTTCCTCGTGTTGCGATACAAGGTTTTTGCATCCGCTGTGTACTTATTTTTTCGAAATATTTTGAATATCGCTTATAAAAATCTTTTCAATGGCAAGCACATCCCACAAACAATTTGACAATCAATACGTCAAGTGGAACATTTTAATCTAAAATTTTCCATTTATACTTTTTTATTAGATCTCTTAAGCATAACTTGTTTTTTTCACAAGGTAAGTGTATATCAAATTTGTTTGTGTGTGTCTGCATGCGTACACTCATGGAAGTGAGATAACAGTGATTTAATAACAAATACTGACGACTCACTATATAAGCGTACTTCATGCTAGTGTGTATGTGTTCACGTTTGTTTTGAATTGAGGAATAATAAATTACTGCTTGCGTACATTCAACCCAGAGAAATTACAGCGATTTAGCTACATCTGACGATTTACTATATAAGCGTATGCCACGTCTGCGTGTTTGTGAATATGTTTGTGAACGTTTAATTAAGACCAAGAAATGCTTAATCGTGGTCTGAATACAGCTATCCAAATTGAGAAATCACCAAAAAATGAGATAATTACTGAGGCTGTTAAAACAACACAATTCCTCTCAGAATAAGATAAGGTTAAGTTTGAATTAGACGGAGCCACAGCTGTGTTAATGTACGAAGAGGAAATATGTAAACAGAATTATGAAATAAAAAGCCTCAAGAAAGAGTTAATAGCAAACAGTTTGATATGTTTGAAGGTGTGACGGTCATGATGAGTCAATCTGATTATAATGATAAAATGTATGAACAAATAATCAATATAGGGGGTATACGTTAAATTCATAAAGATCCGACGAATACGTTACAAGGGGAATTTAAATTATTGGTCAAAAACATGATTTCTAAAGGGAAATTAGATCACGCGCATGGTGACTCTCTCATGCAAAGAGATACAGTCGCTCCCAGAGTGTAAGGCTTAATAAAGATACATAAATCAGGCAACCCTTTGAGAATTATTTTTATGTGCAACACTCCTCAATATAGAAAATATCTGTGTTTCTATGTCATAGAATAGGAAATATTCGTACTACTTAGACCATACGTTGATGAATTAATACCATTTGGTTGAGATTGTCGATAGATGAGAGCTAAATGAAAACGGCAGATTGTAGAGTTTACATGTGGTGTCAATGTATAAGAATATACCATTATTGTGTGCACCTCTATTGGTTGGGCCATGCACTCGGATATCGTCGATGTTTATTATCAGTGTATTGTCCAGACGAGACTAAATAACACCTAATTATGCGGTTAAATTGTTCATTTGAGCAGTCAGTCCTTGAATCAATGTTTCTAACCCACCAGAAGCCATATTGTAAAGATTCCAAATATGCTTTATTTTTACTCAATTATATATATTATTTTGCTAGCATATCGAGCATCGATTTAATAAAACAAATTTACAAATATTAATTAATTTATGTTCACTTCAGCTCAAAGTCTGCTTTCATCATTGGGCTGACTGCTTCATCCTTATACGGACGATTCTGCGAGGAGTTTCTGTTGATTTAATGCCCATTCTAGATAAGAACCTTTGTTCGTTCTTTGTCTTAAATGTGGCCATTGCTACATCTCCCCCTCCATCCTCGTCAGGAATCGGCATAGATGCCTTGCTTAAACGATCAAGTGCGACAGTTCGTGGTTCATTGGGCATGCTAACAAAGACTGTATTGTGCTCTAAGTCCAAACTTTCCACGGGATACGACCCATCATTGACAGTCTGCAATACCATGAGCTCGACCTTCGCGGCCATGGCATAATCGCTGACCTTTAGGTAAGTGCGTGTCGGTTGCCTTGCATAGCCTTGTCGCTGCGTGGCGCCAATATATTCAGTTAACTGTTTCAGTCGCTCTTGAATATCCGTTATGGTGCAGCGCTCATGGGATCCTTAGATTACAGCTTCACCCGGCGGTCTTATGTGCCCTCCATAGACCATGGTCGTTGGAGTGAATCCTATAGCTTTTGAGACTGACAAGCGCATGGCACGCTCGACCAAATGTAATATGACTCCCGAAGTTCCCGGACTCTCGTGGCACCAACATCTCAGTATTTCTTTCGTCATACAATGTACGTGCTGAGCCGTCGCTTTGGTCTGTGGGTGATAAGTGTCTGTGCGGGAATGCTTTATGTCAACGTCTTTGCACCACTGATGAAACTCTTTCGACACAAACTGTTCCCCCTGGTCGGTAACAATAACTTGTGGTGCACCAAATTGACTGAGTCATCGCTTTTCTAAGCACATTATAATTTTTTCTGTTGTGATCTTGTTCAGTGGTACCACATATGCTTTATTTTTACTCAATTATATATAGTATTTTTCTCGCATAACGAGCACCGATTTAATTTAAAAAATTACAAATATTAATTAATTTATGTTCACTTCAGCTCAAAGTCTGCTGTCATCATTGGGCTGACAGCTTCATCGTTATACTGACGCTCCTGCGTGGGCTTTCAGGTGATTTAATGCCCGCTCTAGATAAGAACCTTTGTTTGTTCTTTTTTGTAAATTTGGTTATTGCAACAACCAGTACCCAAAACACTAGACTATTTTCAGTGTTTCCTGGTTGATAATTCAGTAATATTAGCAGGAAGCAAAATGACGATGAGACACGTCATGGATAAGATGTATTTATGTAAGTCCTCCACTTATTTTAAACTTAGGAATGACTTTTATAAGCAGATTAGAGGTGTTCCAATGGGATGAGCAAGAAAAAGACAGTGCTAATGGGTATCCTCTAAAATTAATTGAAGCGATTTTGATGTGAGTCATGAGTAAATTTAATCATAACTAGATGTCTAGTAAAACACAAGATGATCGGAGGGTAATGGTAATAACTGACTTTAAACTAAGTAGGAAAATCCAAATAAAATTAATGTACTATTTTAAAAAAGACCCTTACCTTAGGTATTGAATTGCCCAACCAAAAGTAGAAAATAGAACGGTTAGACACATCAGGAGTAAATGAAATTCCCTGTAACGACTGTAACCTGATGGATTTGGGTGAAACCATGCGCCCAATTAAGGTAAGAACAGGGGAACATAAATCTGCATGAAAATATGGCCATGTTAATAGATCGGATCTTGAACGCCACAATCTTGACACACAATAAATTATGATGGGTGCAGACGCATATCAATTTGTCGTCGTAGCAGATCGTGAAGATTGATTAGTAAATTCATCGAAATTAAATTGAGAAATCATATAATGAATGAAAGAGCGGTAGAAAACTCACTAGGCCCAATTTGGAATACAGCATTAAATAATGGTAGGAAGCGAAGGTTGCACGAATCAGAATCAGAAACTTCCTCAAGTAAAAGAATAAGAACGAGACTTCTATTATCTTACAGAGGTAGAGTGTGAGTAATGCATTATCACATAATATATTTTCGGATTATCTTATAAGTTCACCCTTGATTACTTTTTATCTTATCTTATCTATTATCTTCTGTTCTGTTGTTAGTGTAGCGCCTTCTAACAACCATTTATTTTTGTATGATGGGAGGTAAAAAGACAACATTTCTTTGCACTGTCATTATCTTTCTTTATCAGGCAATTTTTAAACTTTTATATGGCTCCATTTTTAATTTTTACTTTAACTTTCTACCCTATTAAAACATTTTATCCATGGCTAATTTAATTTTGCTAAATTTTATTTATTTAATGTATTCACAGTGACTTGCGCCCACTCACTAGGATGCCACTCGTAATCACTTCATTTAGGAAAGTAAGTGTAAAAGAGCTCTGACTTGTGCAATTAGGAAAGGACAGTTATAAATTGAGTTTCACTTGAATGACTGATACACGTGCCGCTAATTATATGTAACAGAATTTTTCTCAATCTTAAGAAAACGCACACACACTTACACAAACACACAGACGCGGCATACGCTTACCTAGTGAATCATCCGATGTTGCTAAATCGCTGTAATTTCACTGGGATGGATGTACACATGCAGCAATTGATTACACATCAATCCAAAAAATGTCGGCTGCAAAATTTCTATGCAGTCACGAAAATTTACTGTTTGCAGCTTTCGCCACATATACATATAGGCAATACATTTTAACAATAACTGATTGCGTGGGCGGTGGTAACAATACTTTAAATTAAGTTTGCGAGCTTGAAGTAAACACCAAACCCATTGTATTTAACCAGTCCTCGAACAACATAACAACACTACCGCCAGATGCAACGCACTGACGCGTTTCGACCTTCCATGATCCTCAACAGAGTTCGACGGCAAACTGACTATCGCGGATCAAACCGCATTGAATATATATGAAAATAAAATTTAGATATGCGGCTCTCATCTCTAGCTGTCTCGCATACATTGAACTTGACTGGAAATGTCGGCTGCACAATTTCTATGCAGTCACGAACATTAACTGATTTAAAGAATTGTTACCACCACACGTGCAATCAATTATTTTAAATTGTATTGCTTATATATGTATATATTACGAAAACCAGAAACAGTTATTATTTTAGTTTCATTTGAATGACTGATACACGTTCCGCAAATTATATGTAACAGATTATTTCTTGTTAAACACTGTTTGTTGCGAAGAACTAATATATATGCAAGTATGTATTAGGTGTTGCAAACCTAGTAACAAATTAGTTCAGTTGTGACCAGAAGGATAAACCAAAGGCAGCATGAACGGAAAGTATAATCACATTCGTTTCGTGCTTACTGGCTCCAAAGAAAAACACGCTTTCAGTATCACTCATTACGGACTTGGCCCTGGAATCTACTTATCAGTTAATAGACATAAGTACTACATGTAATTAGTCTCAACAAAATATCAGAAAATGTTACCATACTAGGAACACATTATTCGCACGACATTCGAGTCAACTCACATATTTCAATAGGTATGAACACCTAGAACAGAAAATTGTCGTACAGCCTGTGGCTGCGCACATAAAAAGACCGTCTCAATGGTTAAACCAAAGATCAGCAAATATGCCATGCAGTGTGCTCTGCGCACGAGAGCGCCAATTGTGTCGCGTCGTCAATAAACCATCACATTTACTTTCTCGAGCGAAATTGATTCAAGATACTGAAACTGATGACGGCTATCTACAGAGTTGATGGCTATATCCAGCCCTTCCAAAAAAATGAGATCTAAATCGCACACACACAAAGGGTCTCAAAAGGGTCTATGCCAATTGGGCAGAGTTGACTAGGCCTCTTCACTAGACTTGACTACCACCACATTTGCTCCCTGGATACTGGGAGCATAGTGCAGCATGATCAAGTGACTGAAATTTCGAAAAAAATTAGTTGGATAATTCTATAAAAAAGCACTAATAAACACAAGGTATACGTTTACACAAAGTCATAAATCTTTTGATAACACGAAACGATTTCGATTGCAGCAATACTTATAAGCGTGCTGTGTGTATCCAGGGAGCAAATGTGGTGGTAGTCAAGTCTAGTGAAGATGCCTAGTCAACTCTTTTTTTGGAAGGGCTGGATATAGCCATCAACTCTGCCGATAGCCGTCATCAGTTTCAGTATCTTGAATCAATTTCGTTCGAGAAAGTAAATGTGATGGTTTGTTGACGACGCGACACATTTGGTGCTCTCGTGCGCAGAGCACACTGCATGGCATATTTGCTGATCTTTGATTTAACCATTGAGACGGTCTTTTTATGTGCGCAGCTACAGGCTGTACGACAATTTTCTGTTCTAGGTGTTCTTACCTATTGAAATATGTGAGTTGACTCGAATGTCGTGCGAATAATGTGTTCCTAGTATGGTAATATTTTCCGATATTTTGTTGAGACTAATTACATGTAGTACTTATGTCTATTAACTGATAAGTAGTTTCCAGGGCCAAGTCAGTAATGAGTGATACTGAAAGCGTGTTTTTCTGTGGAGCCAGTAAGCACGAAACGAATGTGCATGAGATTATACTTTCCGTTCATGCTGCCTTTGGTTTATCCTTCTGGTCACAACTGAACTAATTTGTTACTAGATTATTTCTTGGTCTTAATGAAACGTTCACAAACATAATCACAAACACGCAGACGTGGCATACACTTATATAATAAATCGTCAGATGTTGCTAAATCGATGTTATTTCTATGGGTTGAATGCACGCAAGCAGTAATTTATTATTCCTCAATTCAAAACAAACGTGAACACATACACACTAGCATGAAGTACGCTTATATAGTGAGTCAACGTCAGGCCAGATTTGGCCTCGGTCGATGCCGTCCACTATAGACGCGACCAGAGCAGGCGTGATCAGCATCGACCACCGTCCTAAAACAGCACTTGGAGATGGACGTCCAGAAGCCGGGTCACAGTTCCACAGCTACCGGCGGAGTGGTGCCCGAATCACTGCAGCTATGGCCACTCCACGCGCTATTGCACATTCCCGCTCACAGAGGCGACATTCAAATGGGCGCGGTCACCTTCGACAACTCAGGATGGAGGGTTCCGATAACTGCTGGGGTCAGCCTCCTAAGCGGCATTAGAGGCTGATCAGTCCAAAATTGTTGGCCGCCCGACGTCTGATGGCTTGAAGCACGTTGCTTTTGCGTTAGAGAGCAATCGAACTATTGTCTTTACAGCGACAGCTACTGTCAAGTCATGTTTCAAACACCCAAATGCCAGCACCCAGTCCCATCGACATTTGTCACTATCAACATTCTTCCTCATCCGTGACGCAAAATCTGTCAAATTATTTCTCATAGACACTGAATCAGATGTAAGCTTACTACGCCACAATTATTTCGAATCCACCCATCCAGTCAACACCAGCAGTCTTACCTGCGCCAATGGCTGCAACATAGCGACTTTTGGGATACGAATACACACAGTCTCGTTCTCCAACTCAAAATTATGTTTCAAGTATCCGTTTATTATTGACAACACGACAAGAAACATCATTGGACGTGACTTCCTCGAACATTTTGACCTCACTATACGTCCAAAAACACGAGAGATATGCACTGCCGACAATCAGTTGCTATCATCAGCGCTAAAACACATGACTTGCGTCATAGCAAACTCATCTATACAGCTAATTTCTCCAGTTTCTCATGTACCACAAATAGACGATGTTCTAAAGCGACATGAAGAGATTTGCAAACCTATCTTTTCTATGCCCGACCTCAAGAGGAAGCGTGCGGTCACAGCTCATCGTATCATCTTATCAAAGCCACTTCCTCATCCTCCCAGAGCACGTCCATTGGTACCACACAAACATAAGGCCGCCGAGCAATTCAATGAGCCATCCATCTGGCGAAGCCTCAGTGGAAATTTTATCCAGAACGTACTAGATGGTCTACCATTTGTAATTCCCTACTTAGACGACATTCTGGTATTCTCCAACTCAAAGTCCAAACATATGCAGCATATTCACATTCTACTCGACTATGGCCTCCGGCTTCATGGCAACAAATGTTTCTTTGCACAAACATCAATTGAATTCTTCGATCATCAAATTTCCAAGAAAGGCATGACAACTCTACATGCTAAGATACCTACCATTCATTATCTGCAGCCTCCAACAACCGTTCAAGCGTTACGACGATTCTTCGGCAAGATGAACTACTGCTCTCGATTCGTACCTTCCCTTGCTAAGATTCTGGAACCTCTTCACAAATATTTCTTGCCAGCAAGCCGTTTTGTCAAGAGATCACAACTCTTTCAGCCCAACGTGGACGAAATGCAGGCTTACGAGGATGCCAAAATGGGCTTTATTCAAGGCAACCTTGCTACATTTACCTGAATGGTCTCAACCTTTTGAGACGCATCCGGCATTGCAACAGGCGCAGTACTTCAACATTACATCAATGGCGTACACCGACCTATCGCGTTCTTCTCGCAAAAACTACAACCTCACGAGACGCGATATGATACATTAGGGAAAGAGTTATTCGCAATCTACCGGTCGATCCTACACTTCCACACCGAATGTTCAAGATCCACACCGACCACCTTCCTCTACTCCCGATACTCAGAGGAAAGGAAGAGTATTTATATTCATGACGTGTCAACTCGCAAATTACACAAATACACAAGTATAAATACCAAGACACTCACGTCTAAGGATCAGAAAACGTATTTGCAGACCTCCTGAGCCGTCCTGCAGAACTTTGTGCCTCTATCCTGTGTCCTTCACCTATAAGCACTCAGGAATTGCAAGCAGCACAGCAAGATGATCCATCACTTCGCACATTTGATGTCAATCGTCTGAAACCACTTGATTATGATGGAACTATGCTGCAGTGTGAAATAACTGGCGTGGGCCCTCGGCCGTTTATACTTGAAAAACTCCGTCACAAGATCTTCAAGGTTTACCATTCAATGAGCCATCCATTTGGCGAAGCCTCAGTAGAAATTTTATCCAGAACGTATTTTTGGCCTGGCATGCGGCGAGATGCCAAAAAGTGGTCAAAACAATGTCTAGAATGTCAGAAATGCAAAGTGACGAGACACACCAAAACGGCGCCACAAGTCATCCAAGTGTCTAAATTACAGTTCACGCACATACACGTTGATCTGGTACCCTTACCTGCCGTGAACAATATACGCTATCTACTGTCAATACGGGATCGCACCACTCGATGGTATGAGGCCATACCACTGCCAGACATGAAGCAAGACACTGTCATTTAGGCTTTAGAGCTCAATTGGTTCTCTCGGTTTGGTGCTCCAGCTGAAGTGACAACCGATCGTGGGGCATAGTTCCTCGGCGAAGAATTCGCTGCCCTACTGGAATACTAAGGTGTCAAACACTCCGTGACCGGAGCTCGCAATCCTAGAGCAAATGGTTTTGGTAAAAGGCCACACCGGGAACTGAAGCGGCTCTCAAGACAAGCCCAGAAGAAAATTGGCTTGCGGCTTTACCGAAAGTACTTCTTTCAATGCGTACACGACATCGAGAGCCAATCAAATGAAGCTCCGCTGAAATGGTATTTGGCGAATGTCTACGGCTGCTAGGCGAACTGGTCCGATCACGCTCTGAAACTGCGATAGCGATGAACGAACCGAAATTTCTGTTTCCACTATGCAGTTACCTACAGTATAACGCTCAGAATCAGCCGATCTGCCCTACACTTCAGCAACATGGTCCAATCTATAAACGCAAAGATTTTGATAGATGCAAATGGTTCTTCGTCAACAACGACATGGATAACAGGATTCTAGCCAAATCCAAGCGCGGTCCTTATCGTGTGTTAGATCGACATCAGAATTACATAATTTTGGAGAAGCTGTCTGCACACACAGATTATATCCGGCCGACATTGATCCAAATGACCCGCTGTTCCACGATGTTGATCTATCAGGCGGCGAAGAAACTATTATTCCACCTCCAGATAGTTTTTCTGACCACGGGCTGACGCCCGACATCTCCCCAGCAACAGAGCCAACGGCGCTGTCACGCCGCCGCGAGATATAGAGTAACCAGAGTCAGTGCCGACAGAGCCAACATCAGTGTTTACTCGTTACGGCAGAGCCATAACACCTCCGGTAAGGTTAGCCCCTTTCATTGTGTACTAATTTTCATTGTCGGTGAGTGGGTGTATGTAACGCGCGGCTCCGCGTTACGACCCAACGAAGGTCAATTTTGACAAATATAGTTCTCTTCAAGGTCACATAGTCTAATTCTAGTTTTACACAGTATTTCTCGTAACTGTGATTTTAGCAAAAATCTCTGTTAGTTTTAAACAGTTTCAATTGAGATTTCATGTACTGAAAATTAAATTGTAATTAATAGGGTTTTGTTTAATAAATAGACACTCGCACACAATACGCCGGTAACATGCAGTGGATTTATGTGACATAATGCTCAAAGCCAGGATTTATATATTTTGTGTGCTTTTACTATTTTTACATAACCACTAACTGTTCAATTAAGATTTTCTGGATTTATATTTTGTGTACTTCTCAATCATTTATCCGAAACCCTACAGTTCCGTGGATTTATATGATTTAACACTCAAAGCCTAGCATACATTGGATTATTGTGACAACGCAAAACTTGGATTTATATTTTGTGCTTATTGTGACTGCTTTTTCACGATTTTTATCTTTGCTTTGCAACATTGCGTTTAATAAAACAATAACTTTTCAACTGAGCTTTCACACATCACCCTTCGGGAAGGGGCCAGGGATTAACCATGAACGCGGATCGTAATAACAGCTTCCAGGTATTAGGGAGGAGGGCATAACCTCACTAAATAGACAACTAGCTCGCAGAACCTCTTACATTAACTACAAAAGCTCCTACAATGTACCATTTACAGTTTTAATTGCATTGAACTTGATTGGAATGTGTGGGAAATCTCTATGGAAAATAGATTTATCTCGCACGAAGTTAGGTATGATAAAGTTGACGGTTGTTCAGCAAATGCAAGTTAAATTTTATAAGGAATTTCGTCTATGCCAGATTTACATCGTTTTTTCCCATTGAAATATCTGGAAAATAATGTCGAAGCGTTTTGATCAAGCTTCGTTGAAGTTAATTCAAAATCGTTTTTAATGCGTAAATTAGAGTAAATAAGGTCAGGCGCATGAATTAATAAGAATGCATTGGTTAAACTGACAGCTAAATCGATTAAAAGTAAGACAGAATCTTCACTTGTAAACCATTCGTTATTTTTTATTCCACTCTAAAAATACAACTATAGTTCACTATATTTCTTACTCTTAATAGCATTTTTTAAATTATATACTGTATTCCTTGGATTTTAAATTTATTATTTGATAACTTTTTTGCAGTATTCATTTATAAAATTATGAATTTATTCGCAGGTGTTTGTAGTTGCAATGTAGTTGCAGCGAAATACTGAAAGTAAATAAAACTGAAACGGCATTAAAAATGGAAGATGTATCTGGATTAGTTAAGGATGATCGGTAAAATAACTTTTTTTTTTTCAATGATAGTTATTTGAGTGTCGGGCTCAAAGGGCGGAGTTCCAGCGCCAATTCAATGTTTAATGGAGACAACTGTCGCACCAAGAATATTGGAGAATAAATATTAATAATTTAATTTAAAAGAAATTTATTTGTATATTAAAATGTTCTGCCTTAATGATTATGGATAAAAATTTTTATTTTTATTGCAAGATTTATGAGTTTTGTCAAATGAATTAATAACTATCAGTACTACATCTTGTAAATTAGCCATACAATATCTGAAAGCCATTACAAAACTGACTGGTACATGCAAAAATATCCACAAGGATATCGTTTAAATTCATTTGAGCGGACGAAATTTTCTTGTTGAAGTGGACAATCCGTTTTAATAAGGCCATCACATTGTGAAAATAAATTTGATCGGATATTGTTTGGAAAAATTTAAACGCATTGATGTTCGAACTCGTGTCTAATCTAGGATCCACGGTAAAAATGGTAACCGCATAAAAACTAAATAACAAAGTTTACAATTAAAATAGACAACAGTTGCACAAGGGAGTAAATAAATTAGAAGCGTGACGCAATGCCACTTTAAATAAAGGAAGCTCGCTAAGTATATCAAACCTTCGCAAATGCGATTAATTTTATTTTAAAATATCGATCATCCTACCTTCTAGAGCTCATTTGTATCAAGTATGCGCTAGAATTTGCAAAGTTACAAATTCCTAGATTATGTGATATTTTCGCATAGAATTTGTAGCAATAGCCAACTTTGAGACTGAGAACGCACCAATGACCCTATCTAGGGATGACATGATTTCAAAAGAAGTCCTCGCAGATGTGCCCGAATTAAGAAAATGCAGCCAGCACAATAATGGAATCACCTTTGAACCACAGGAGTGAACACAAAATAATAAATATTTGTATTTTTATTTAAGTTTATCCGCTTTGTACAAGCAAAATGCTATATATAATTCTCCAAAAATATAGCATGTGCTTTAAGTTTAATAATATGACTTTTGATGGATTGGAAAACTTAGAAAGAGTATTAACTGTAAAATAAACATCGTAACTGCGGAATTGGGGATAATTAAGTCGCGGATAGATGACAAATTAATAACAAATTCTGAGGGAACCCGCATGATCGACCCAACCACTTTAGGTGAAGTCCACATAGCACTTCATGGGATACCATATTTTAAAGTCAAAATAAGTTTAAATGATAATTTGAAATGGTAATAAATGTTTATAGGATATACACCTAATCGAGTATTCTTCTTTATTTCAGGTTAAATCATCGCTATAGAATGAAAATCGGTATCTCTAAATCGATGACATCTAGGAGCTTGTGATTAACAGATGCAAAACCTAATGAGATTGAATTAAGTAGACTGCGTGAAATATTCATTGGTATTCGGTACCCTTTTGAGATAAAAGAATTAACAATTATGTTATAAATAATTTAATGAGAATAAACACTATAATAAACTTAATAAAACGAAGGGGATGAATAGAATCATGGTAATAACAGATCCCAAACCAGGTAGGATAGTTACACCAGTAATATTAAAATAAAACATACAACCCGTTTTAAGACGTTTTCATAGGCTGGAATCTAAATTTCGAAAAAAAGGTGAAAATTGAACAATTATGCTCATTATAACTCTATGAAATCCAATGCAAAGGCGGTGGCCTTTTGCATGTCAGTGAAACGTACATCCAATTGAGGCAAGAGGATAGAACTCACGACTACATATACATATAAACATGTTAAAATATCAGATCTTGCTAGTCATTCAGTGAAGTCAAGACGTACGATTCATTGGGATTACCAAACAATCATTGATTGCGCAGGAGGTGATAACAGTTACTTAAATCCTGATTAGGAGCTTAACACAAACGCCAATTTCATTATATATATATATATATATATATATATATATATATATATATTTATTTATTTATTTATAAGTTTCAACTAAGCACTGCATAAGATAGCAGCGACAATTCATCCAATAGGCAGGTTTAGTCCTTATTTCTAATTTTTGAAATACTGTTCAGAATTTTTCCGTGGACAGAATTTGAACCTGGGCGAGATTGCTACGAAGTCTGACTCAAACCACTGAGCCACTCTGCCACACGCTTAAAACAATTTTCTGTTATAAAATAAATAATTTATTTTGGTTAAATTTTCCTTCAGATGGAGTCTTGGTGGCATCTTTTAATATCTGACATTCTAACTAGCTACTTCCAATTTGTCCATGTAGAACAGGCAGCACACCATCCTTGGAAGTGATATTGAACTAACAATTAATACGGTCAATCTAGCAGTGATTTCGTGTGTGCTTATAACAATTATTTCAATCAAGTTTGCGATCTTGAGATAAACACCAATTCCACCACATTTATTTGTCAGATTAAACAAAGCATTGTATAAAGTTTCAAAATTGGCATAAACCATGTTTAAGCTTGCTTCCTATTGCCCTCTGGGATGTTATTTAATTCACAGTTTAAAATACATATTTCGATCCATTTTACCAGTCACTGTTCTCCATATTGTGACCTGAATCCTTCCATATTCCTACACTATTTGACCGAAGCCATCAGCTGAACAGACTGGGAAGTTGTAATATTTCCTCTTTAGAAAAATATTAGCGTTCTCCTTTTCAAACTGGTGAGCTTCATCTTAATGCCGAGGTCCTTGTGTTGGTTGACGCGGCTACTTTTGCATCTTTTGACCAAATATAGATATAGCAAGCGTAATTGTTTTATGCCATAATTAAACTGTTAGTGGTTATGTATAAATGGCTAAAACACACAAAATATATATCCAGAATGTCTTAGCTGAACTGTTCGTTTCGGATAAATGATTGAGAAATACACAAAATATAAATCCAGAATGTCTTAGCAGAACAGTTAGTAGTTATGTATAAAGGGTTAAAACACACAAAATATATAAATCCTGGCTTTGAGCGTTAAATCACATAAATCCACTGCATGTTACCGGCGTATTACGCGCGGGTGTCTATTATTATTAAACAAAACCCTATTAATTACAAATAAATTTGCAATTCAAGAAATCTCAATTAAAACTGTTTGAAACTTACTTTACTGCGGCTGGCTCCTTTTAGAGGATAAGCCGGCTCCATTGATATCCCGGATTAAACCTCTCCATGCCGGGCGGTTGGCAGCCATTTCGGAACATAAAGAGGGCCAATGACGCTCCCAGTGACGCGGACCATAAACATTGCGTAAACCTAGGAGTTTCATGTCCGATTTGATTGTTGCAAGCCATGTCTTCAGTTGTCCGCCTCGGCGGCGGCGCCAGTTTGCACATTGACCTGGGTTCATCACCTGCCGTACCATTTCGTCTTCGGGTTTGCGTAGTACGTGCCCGAACCATTGAAGTCGACGATGTTGGATCCAGACGGATAGTTGCATGATGTCACCGCATTGGTGACGAACAGATGCGTTCGACACTCGGTCCATCCATTTTGTCTTTGTGATGTACCTAAGGCACCAATGGTCGAATACTTCGAGCTTTTTGGAGTCCTCAGAACGTAATGGCCAAGTCTCACAGCCATACAGTAGCACAGGCCGAACAGTAGTCTGGTAGACTCAGATTTTCGTTTTGAGGCTGATTTCACTTCTTCTTCAAAGTGAGTTCTTCAATTGTAAGAAAGGAAGTCTGGCACGGTCGATGCGTGTTCGGACTTCATTCTTTGCTTGACCAGTTGGAAGTATTTTTGAGCCAAGGTACGTAAAATCGTCGACTGTTTCGATTGGGCTGTCGTACACCGTGAGCTGCTCATCAGATGAAGATACACCGATGGCGAAGGCTTTCGTTTTGTCGGCATTGATTTCCAGACCAACGGCTGATGAAAACTGGGCCACTTGATCCAAAACGGCTTGCATGCTCCCAAAGCTGTCAGCAAGGAGAACAACATCGTCTGCGTAATCAACATCCGTCAGCCATAGGTTATTTGATACTTGAACGCCTCGGAACTCAGTTAGCGCGTTGCTCAAAATCCAGTCAACCGCATAATTGAACAATATGGGTGACAAGGGACATCCTTGTCGAACCCCTGTGTGCAGACTGAATTCATCCGATTCTTCTCCGTAAACACGTACTCTGGCTTTGGTGGCTGCATAGTAGGCCTTGATCAGATTGACGAGTTTTATGGGCATACCGTCGAGCAGCATGATGTTCCATAGGGAGTCGCGATCAACAGAGTCAAAAGCAGCTCGGAAGTCAATAAAACAAGCGACGGTTGGTTGTTGAAATTCGTTGCGATGTTCCAAAACTCGCCGTAATGTAAAGATCTGATCAACACAGCCTTTGCCTGGGCGGAATCCACCCTGATTGGGACGGGTACGGACATGCCGCTCATTACAAAAGCGGTTCAATAAAATCGACGCCAACAGCTTGGATGCGGTGTTGAGAAGACTGATACCACGGTAGTTTTCGCACCTTGATCTATCACCCTTTTTGGGAAACGGTAGCAGGATTGACATTCCGAAGTCTGACGGGCATGCTTCTTGTTCCCAGATAGAAGAGAACAGTCGATGGATTGATGGCAGTAGTGCGCCTATACAGGCCTTGTAGATCTCTGCAGGAATTCCATCTTCACCGGGGGATTTCTTGTTCTTCATGCGCTGGATGGTCGTAGCGATCTCAACCTCAGTTGGGGAAGAGCAGTCTACGTCGTAGCTGGGTGTAGATGTTGTAGGTGGTTGCGGTGGGGAGCGGCCACTGTATGGTCGGTTCAATAACTGCGAAAAATGTTCAACCCATCTTGCGATTTTGCCATTGACATCAGAAATCAAGTCTCCTGTTGCGCTGCGTAGAATTGTCTCTGCATTGCGCTTACCGGATGCTTTACGTATAAGACGGAAGAGACCCCCGAAATCACCGACGTTTGCAGCCGATTCCATGGCGGAAGTCATTTCATCCCAGTACTGCTTACGGTCAGCCCGAGCAGACCTCGTGGTTTCACGTCTCAGGTGGCGATAATTAGGCGCGTTATTCATCCGGGCATCTCTTGCTTTTTGTGACGCCGGCATCGTGCGTTCAGAGATCCAGTCTTTATGGTGACTTTTGATGGTTCCGAACGTTTCAAGCGCAGCTTGCTGAGTAGAGAGTTTCAAGTTATTCCATTGATGCTCCACATTGGTTTTATCTACGGCATGAGTTCCACTGTCAGCGGCAGTCAACTTTGCAGTGATTGAGGCAGATAGCGCTGTACAACGGGATGGGTCCGTTAGGGCAGCAACATTCAGGCGTTTCGTAGGTTGACGGCGCCGTCGGGACTTGAGATGGAGCCTCAATTTGGCACGTACTAGAGTGTGGTCGGACCCTCCTCGGTTGCCAGTTTCAGCTCCTCGGTATGACCTGCAATTTTCGACAGAAGACATCCAACGCGACCGTACCAGAATGTAGTCGATCTGATTGGCTGTGTGACCATCGTTTGAATACCAGGTGAGCAAATGCTTCCGAGGGTGTTGGAAACGCGTATTGGTAACGCACATATGGTTGACTTCTGCAAAGCTGATAAGTCGCTCTGCGTTCTCGCAGCGCTCACCTAGACCAAACTTTCCCAGTATGTGTCTGGTGGATGAGTCAGAAGGTCCCGTTCGTGCGTTCCAGTCACCAGCGACAAACAGTATGTCGCCTCTGGAAATTCCGTTGATGGTCTCTTGCAATTGGTCGTAGAACTCATCTTTCACATCTGAATCAGCTGCGAGGGTTGGTGCGTAGACGGCTACGACTGTGATGTTAAAAGGTTTCCCTCTCAGTCGGACCGTTGAGATCCTCGGTGATACAAAATTCCAAGCCAGCATGGCTCTCTGCGCTGTAGGACCAAGTAAAATGGCTACACCGTGTTGTCCGGACCCGTCAACTGGTCCGCTGTGATGCATCAAGTATGTTGATTCTGCCGACGGTACTTTTATCTTCGTTGATCCCGTGCCGGGCAGTCGGACTTCAGACAGGCATGCAACTTCAATCTGGTAGTCATATAAAGATTTGGCCGTGATTGCTTGGCTGCCGATATCAAGCAATGTTCGAACATTCCAACACCCGAAATAAATAGGTGTTTTCGCGCTGATAGAACCAGATAGCCTTTCACTTGACACCCTAGCCTCTGGGGGAGCACAGGGCGCGTCGCTTGCCGGGGACGCCGTAGCATGAACGGTATTCATAGATTGTGACATTTTCATGGAGTTTCTTGGGAATTTGGTACAAGTGGTGTCCCCTCACCACTCGGCTTTTTGATCGAGGACGCACCTCTAGCCTTTGCACATCCAAGCGCAGTCTGCAAGGCAGCAGTAAGTTGTATGGTTGCCGGTGGCTGTTGAGAGCTCATTCGCCATTCGGAAGTACGGGTACTGTCCAGGAGTCCATGTAATCCTGTGGCTGTTGTCCCCTTTTGTGGCGGGAAACACACGCCGAGTCATGGTGCCGTCGTCAGGCTCATGTGGTATTTTATAGGAGATCCGATTGCCGGTCGGAAATCCACCACGCCCTGGTGACACCACCGCCATAGCCCCGTTAGCCCATGTACGATCGATCATCGAAACATGGTTGACACCGTCGTACCGCGTTGAGGAGGGGATGGTCTTTACGACTTGCAACAATCAAATCGGACCTGGAACTCCTAGGTTTACGCAATGTTTATGGTCCGCGTCACTGGGAGCGTCATTGGCCCTCTTTATGTTCCGAAATGGCTGCCAACCGCCCGGCATGGAGAGGTTTAATCCGGGATATCAATGGAGCCGGCTTATCCTCTAAAAGGAGCCAGCCGCAGTAAAGTAAAGTAGTAAGTACAAACCAGGTAACTATTTGGGAATTATTTTTCATGTCCTGCAATCCCCAGCATACAAAACGTCAAAATTACTATGCCACAGTGTAAGAAAATATTCGTACTTTCTAGGCCATAAATTGGCACCTGCATACCATTTGGCTGAAATTGTCGATAAATCTAAATTAAACGAACATAGGTTTGCGAACTTAGATGCGGTTTCGATGTTCACCAATGCGTTAATCATTAAATTACTGGATTATTTTCAGCATTTCTTCGTTGATCACCCAGTAATATTGGAACGACACGTATAATGGATATGGTGAACATACGCATTGCTTTTACTTATTTGATATTTAAGAAGGAATTGTGTAGGAAAATTAGAAGTGTTCCCATGGAAGAACCATTGTCGATTCCGAAGAAAGATATAGAGAAAGCCCTCTTAGATATGATACTCCTAAATTCCAGACTGTATGTTCGATTCTTGGATATGTTAGTTATTTGAAATCATGTGGACGATGACATGATAAATTTATTAAACTTATCTAATCAAGTGAGTTATCTCAAATTTACGATTGAAAGGAATGTAATAAATTTCCACTTTTTGATGGAAAATTAATTAGAAATGCTACAACATTAGAAAGAGATGTTTACAGGAAGGACACTTACTCGGTTATCTTTTTTAATTTCATGTGAAATCATCCGTATGGATTGAAAATCAATATCTGAAAATCAATGACAATTGGAAGCTTGAGATGAACAAACATTAAAAATAGAGAGATTGAATTTGGTAGACTGCATGAAATTTTCAGTGCTATTGGGTACTTTCTTAATTTGATAGAAGCAACGATTTTAAATGACCTAATTGATTTTAATCATAATTGGAGTACGTGAATTCATGTAGAACAAATGATGATCGTTTGGTCATGGTACTACCGGATTACAAACTAAGCATTGAAATAAAAACGGTAACACTAAGTACAATATACGGTCAATTTAAAAAAAAATCCCTTGCACAAACACTAAACTTCCCAACCAAAAAAAAGAAAATTGAACCGTTAGATACACCGTGTGTGTATGTAGTTACATAACGTCATGTACATGGGTGAGACTATGCGCCAAATTAATGCTAGAAGATGGGACTTAGGACTGCATACGTATATGCACATGTTAACCAGACCAGATCTTGCACGTCACAATTGGAACATATAATTAACTGGGTTTGTTCTAGACACGTATCAATATGTGGTCATGATCAATTAGGGAATCCATCAAAATTTAATTGAGACATGGCATAATCAATAAAACAGCCGTAGAAAAGTCACCAAGCCTGATTACGAGTTAAGCAATGAATACTAGTAGGAAGAGACGATTGCATGAATTATTATCCGAAACTCGTTCAAACGACAGAGTAAGAACGTCGGCTTAATATTACATTTCACAGGGCGTGGAAAGAGTAATCAACAGTCTCTTGATTAATTTTAAGATTATCTTATAATTTCATCCGTTATTCCTGTTTTACCTTAATTAGATGGATCCTTTGCAGAGTGTAACACTTATTGAAAGAAATTTACGTGAAATATATTATTTTCTGACCCTCATTTATTATAACTCATCTTAGTTAAGCACATTATTTTGCTAACTCTCGAGTATTTACCCTGGCAGGATTTGGCACCGTGTGTATTTACAGTTTCTTGCTCCCTTCCTCACCATGAAAGTTGTTGGCTAATACATCATTTAACAAAGTGTGTGTAATATAATAAACATGATGTGCGTGAAGAAGAATTGACATTAGTCGCTTTAGTTTCATCTATAAGAAAGTACACATGCAGTTAATTATATTCAATTGATTACTTTACAGTTATAGACAAACACACACAACCAGACGTATATACCGTTGGGCATAGTTAACTAAAATAATTACCAATTGTAATAGCAGAAATCAATTTGTAATTTATGATGCGCTTTGGATATCAAACTGCGGCCTGGATTATGAGAGCATAAAATCATATTGTTAGTCCGCTTCTTATTTAACTTTCTGCCTGTTTAAATTTTTATTTTTCTTCATTATATATATATATATATATATATATATATATATATATATATATATATATATATATCCTATTGAAATATTGACTTTAATTACATTTCATTGTACCCTTCTATATTTGAAACAAACAGAAATTTTATCAGATACAAGAAACATTTAATTCTAATTATTTCCTGAAGTATTTGCTAATGAACACATATCTTTATATATAATTTGGAATGCAAAACAAGATAGATTGAAATATGTAAACATAGAGAGTTTGAAGAAACGGAAACCAATCAATTGCGCACATCACTTCCAGTTCAAGCTCAATGCCTGAACATGCTTCTACTGCTTGCATAAATCCGGCTGCAATTTGTTTATCCATAAGCCTTCGTATGTGGCTAGCTCCCTTTTGTTAATTACATTTAGTAATTATTTTGAATGCTACGTCTGGAGGACATACGTGTGATGTTTCGATGATGTGTTGCGCAATTGCAGACGGGTATTCACAATTTGATTTAAAACAGGCGTTCAACTCACAATTTTTACTCATTCGAGTAATTAACCGTCTGGTCGATCGGCCTACGTAAGTTGATCGACAATTTGCGCATGTATGTTGGTAAATAATATTTGATATCGACATTAACGGCTGTTTCTCTTTGATTGCTGGTAAAGGTAAGTGTGTTACCCTAAATAACACTCGTAGTTTGGCTGCATTAAATGTGCGTGTCAATGCTGCTTCAACTTTCTTCTGTGACATTCGGAAAACTGCATCCCCCTTAAATGGCCCGTAATACGTCTGTTTCTGTTTAATTCCCCTTTAAATAATTGATTCAATTAATTTTCTGGGAAACCATTGAACGATAAATCGTTAATTGCTTTATTATATTCGTTTTCGTTTTAATCTTGACAAGTTGTTACGAGCTGCACAATACTCTCCATAAAACTGCAAAATTTTTAAATGAAATTCTCTACTAAAAATGCTATTTAGTTTCAAAATATACAATTTTCTAGCCTACAAATATTTCGCTCTTTTTCATGACTTGTAGGAAATCCGTATTGGAGACGAGTATCAGGCACAGGTGCCAAATCTCCGCACAACATTGAATTCTAGCTGTCAACATAGCGCCACCTCAAACCCGTCGTATGGAGTTGAGGCAATCGTTGGCAGTGCACGCAGTGCGGCTTCCGCTGATGAGACTGATGCATATAAGCGCACAGGTGTACATGGGTCAGCATCTAGTAGCTCATCTGTGGACACCACGAGCGGCAACGAGGCTGACGGCCAGTTTAACGACAGATCTAGTCTACTTTGGCAGCCGGGGCATCTGCCGGAACATATGGTCACTTCTTTTCAGCGAAATTATGCTCAGGCAGTTGCGGCTACTAGTCCAACCTGTCTGTTGCCCGCCGATCGGACTGTCGATGATGATGCGGTAATTATTTAAGCATAAATATTCTCTTGCTTGTTCAATAGGCATATATTTAAACGGAAGTCAGTTCTCCGTTCTGTGGGCTTCAGTTGAGTCTGATGTCGTGACAAATAATCGTTGCTTTGCTACAGTACGTCGTGGAGTCATCTGAGCATATAGCGGCCAAGAGTATGTTCCGGTGAGAAGTTGGCAGAGTCTCGAGTAACCTTTTTACATTTCCTCTCTGGCGCGTATACGTCAGGAGGAAGTATGCCGAATGTCATCGGCAGATTCAAATGAAGCATCATAACGTATTTTCAAATTTTGAACACATTCCTTGTTTTCCTCATGGCGTAATGGTCTGTCACACTTTGGCTTCAGTAGAGCATTAACCACTGCCGTCTCGATTGCATTCCTCTTCACTGCATTAACTGCAGCGAAGGTAATGCAGTCTGCCGAAGCGACCCTGCTGTATTTTCGAGGTGTGACCAATATTGTAGTATTCAACGATTGTTGAATCATCGCATATTGCTTCATTGTTCTTTAGCCGATTCATTATTACTGAGTGTTATCCATACTTTAGTCGAAGTTATTACAAGCTTCTCTACATTTACTTTAGCAGTGACTTCTTCACAAGTGACCATGCTGGAAGTAAAAAATGTGGAATCAATAACAGCATAATAATGTTCGTTTATATTGACCAACTATTAAAATTCTTCGAGTTATTTAAATCCAAGTTTCGTTCTTGATATAAATACCAGTCCCATTATATACCTACAATTGTTATTAAAACATAAGAATTGTATAGTGTAGGAAAAGCAATTCATCCAGTAGACCGGTGTCGTCCTTATTTGGAACTGTTCAGTGCTGTCAAGAATTTGCCGCGGACAAGGCTCGAACCTGAGCACTAAACTCTAGTCTATATAGGCTATACTGACAAATGTATGTATATAATCAGGATCTCAACGTTCATTTAAAAAATTGCTTTCACCTCACTCGCAACAAATATGCATCTAATTTTTGAAATTGCTAGTTCTTATTACTTAAATTTATCTCATTTTGAATGCTCAATTTCCATTGGCTAGCAATATTGTCTCTATCGTAGAAACCTTATTCTTGAAGAATTTATTTACGCCTAATATCTCATTAAATAATTAATGATTAAAAAATATTTTAAATATTTTGGCATTTTTAAAACAAGACAGTCTATTCACTCCTTGTATTTTATCTCTCATTTACTTACCTAATTAATGAATAAAAATTTAGACGGTTAGTGATGCGATATCAAAGAAGGTGATCGCGTTTTCTGTTTTAGTTTTTACTTCTAGACTATCATAATAGAATACTATTATATATATATATATATATATATATATATATATATATGAAACCAATTATTTCATTTTACACTTGCATGTCTGTGAAAAAGGCAGTAATCGCAACAGACGCGTGAAAATAGAATTAATGAACATGCTTAACATGCAAACAATAGCCAATCATAAAAATCCTCTATCTAGTCTCCATTTC
Organism: Eudiplozoon nipponicum; assembly: GCA_029291075.1. Lineage (NCBI taxonomy): Eukaryota > Metazoa > Platyhelminthes > Monogenea > Mazocraeidea > Diplozoidae > Eudiplozoon > Eudiplozoon nipponicum. The sequence goes on along the minus strand of JAQBSW010000076.1, from coordinate 43,135 downwards.
TCGAACACGAGCACACATGCCAAATGCTAAGCTGCTTTAACTTTAGGCTAATGACTTTCGTGTTCAGTTCCGCAGCCATATTTGTTTGTTTTTCTTAAAATATCATGTAAAATGGTCGACAAAAACTTAGACTAGATACAATATCTATCAGCATACATAATCAAGATGTAAGTCGTTCTACTCTAATCTCACATTAATTATTAAGCGGTAATTCTAATCGATGCAACATGATTGATCGTAGTGGTCTATCATGCGGTATTGAGGCACACGTGGTATTTGTGATCTTCAGACGACGGAGTACCCATCACCGCTTGGAGCACGATGTATTCTATTCACCGGAACGTGAGGTACACTCGATATTGTAGATTCTGGTCGTACGTCTCGATCCTCAGTTTTGTAGGAACATCGTCGGGCTCAGTGTAGCTCGCAGCACAATAGCCACGCATAAGGAAAACGAACGTGGTAAATCCGTTAAAACGGATATGCTTGTTTATAGTTTTAAAATATTTTGTCCTCTAACGTGGAGTTCTTATGCGAAATATAAACAGGCCAGCTTGAACGATCCGTTTAGCTAGGATCCGATTGATCCCAATTTCCAAGTATGCATGGAGTTCGTCTTCGTGATGGCTGGGTGTTGATTTGTCCCTTTCATCCGAAGGCTTCAACGTCGTTCACACTAATCACTGAAAATGAAGTAAGATCTAATTTTCAGTGACTGGCGACGTTTCGGATCGACATTTTCCATTCCATCATCAGTTCTCTAATCACTCTCTCTCTCTCACACACAGTCAAAATGCTCACAATAGCAGATTTAATCAAATGGCGCCAATCCTGGTAATTATCAATGTGACGCCCGCACTGTGCAACCCTTCAAAATATATCTAACAGCTTCAACGAGATCACCACAATTGCTTTTCTAAAGTGTTACAGTTGTTTCGCGATTTATTTTGAGGCTGACCATGATCCAAGAGAGTAAAGATCAGAAAAATCTATAGTACAAATGGACGGTCTACATGGTGCTAGATGTGTTGATGATTTGCGATCAACTATATATATATATATATATATATATATATATATATATATATATATATATATATATCAACAGGTCGAAATACAGGAAGGCATCTGTCAAGTGCCACCTGCGCAGTATCGCAGTTTAATTCAAGTCATCGTAAACATGGTGTACTCCCTGCCGCTTTTGTCGCCGTTCCTACACAACACACTAGGCCAAGTAAACGTCAATGAAGAGCGATGTTGGCGATGCCGTTTCCATGTAGTTTTCTCCGTCACTAGTTAACGCGATCGAATATCGAAATTAACTCTGCTAATATATATAATTCGATACCATTTCCACAGGTGACATAATGTCTGTTTTATGATAACAGATTTGGGGTGGCCATTTGAACTATTGGTCGAAAGCGTTGCGAAACACGCTTTACTTGAAGACAATACCGTCCAGAAAACCCAAGTTTTTATACAACAGTAAATTGCATTTAGTGCACGGTGTGAATAGTGCAGTGGATGAGTACAAGACTCTGGTTTGAGCTCTTGTCGCTGCAATTGCGGCACACACTTAGTGAATGCCTAATGGGGTTGAAACCAGTCTACTCAATAAATTGCATATGTTTGGTTTATATTGATAACGCGTGTTAAAGAAAATCCTGTCATTATACTTTAATTGGCTATTGCATGCGCGATATTACTCAAAGTTAATTAATCAAAGACATTCACAACTCTTGAGTATTTACCGAAAATCGTAATGCGCGTAAAAATGCGAGAAATCTTCCCTTGTGCAACAGAGGTTTGGTCAGTCAACTTTCTCATCGCTTTTCAAGGAGAGTATGAAATTCAGCAAGGTTTTAAATCATTAGCTTTGGCTAATCCGGCCGACTTGGTTATCACATGGATGGCTTTATTTCTTATGAACCGCTAATGCCATTATTAATCTTGTCAGTACCAGTAGGTACATACTGGAGTAAACGTTTATTATTGTTTTATGTATTTTTATGTCTTTTGATGTATCTTCCTTTGTGTGTGCCTTTGCTTTTAGGCCCTATTCTTGTTGTTGCAAAGCAACTATGACGTGGATGAAGCCTTGCAACGTTTGCAGTTCCAGACAGTCTCCCCACTTGGTTAGTCGTTTCTGCTCTATTTTATTTAATACTATTGTCTTTGTGCTTTGCTTTAAATTAAAGTATAATGGCAGGAATCGATTACGCATATATTCTCGGTACAACCTAGGCATGGTATAAAATCGCACATGCAATTCATCAACCAAATAGATTTCGTGTTCATTAGAATTGCCACGGCAGAATTTATATATATATATATATATATATATATATATATATATATATATATATATATACATTGTTTTGATGGCTTAGAGAATTAACCATTTTGCGCATTGTTCACTGTTACACATACACACACAAAACATATATATATATATATATATATATATATATATATATATATATATATGTATATATATATGCTTGTATGTATGTATGTATGTATGTATATACGTTAAGTTTTTCAAATGAATGAACGAAAGTTTTCTTTAGGTATTATGATATATTCCACCTGTGTGAATGATTAGAGTTTGCATTGTCGAGTTTTGATTTACTAAATATTTACCGCCACTCACATACGTCAATTATTGTTTAATTTTATTACCTATATATATATATATATATATATATATATATATATATATACATATATATATATATATATATATATGACAAAGCTGCAAGAGAAGTAATGTTCGTGACTGTATAGAAATGGTGCAACCGACATTTATAGTCAAATACAATGTACGCGAGACTACTAGAGATGAGAGCCGCATATCTAATTTTGCTTTTCATATATATGCATTGCGGTTTGATCCTCATTGGTCAGTTTGCCGTCGTTACTTTACTTACTTTACTGCGGCTGACTCCTTTTGGAGGATAAGCCGGCTCCAATTTCATGGAGTTTCTTGGGAATTTGGTACAAGTGGTGTCCCCTCACCACTCGGCTTTTTGATCGAGGACGCACCTCTAGCCTTTGCACATCCAAGCGCAGTCTGCAAGGCAGCAGTAAGTTGCATGGTTGCCGGTGGCTGTTGAGAGCTCATTCGCCATTCGGAAGTACGGGGTACTGTCCAGGAGTCCATGTAATCCTGTGGCTGTTGAACCCTTTTGTGGCGGGGAACATACGCCGAGTCATGGTGCCGTCGTCGGGCTCATGTGGTATTTTATAGGAGATCCGATTGCCGGTCGGAAATTCACCACGCCCTGGTGACACCACCGCCATAGCCCCGTTAGCCCATGTACGATCGGCCGTCGTTCTCTGATGATCATCATGGAAGGTCGGAACGCGTGCTGTGTTGTTAGACGACGGGCTAACTACAACGGGATTAGTGCTTTACTTCTAGCTCGCAAACTTGATTTGAAGAAGATCTGTAAAGGGTGTCTGTTGATGTAAATTGTTTTCTAGTTGTCGGAAATCCGGTCATTTGTTTTGTCTAGTTTTAGCATACCCTCTGTTTGAGAAAAATAAGTATATTTGTTTCTTGTGCGTGTTTTTTTTTATATTTAAATATCTTCTGTTGCTTGCGATGCTCGTAGATTCTTCTTGCTTCCTGTCACATGTACTTATTGCCTGTTCGATTTTACATTTGGTTGTATTGTTTCCTCTCGTTGTTGTTAATGGTTGCGTTTGGTGGCGTTTGCACGTGTGGAATTTGTGTGCTTGGTGAATATACGTGCTGTTTCCATATTCTAGGGCAGAAAATGATTTATATATATATATATATATATATATATATATATATATATATAATTATAAATACGTGTGTGTGTGTGTGTGTGTGTGTGTGTGTGTGTGTAGAGCTTCATAAATGTTTGTGCATTTTTCTGACCTCGCTTTCTAAAAGTGGAGAAGTTGTGCTTTCTTTGTGTTCTGTTTGGAGTATATGCTCAGCAATGAATGCCTGTAAGTGGTGCTACTCCTCTTTTGATATGGCGGATGGTGTTGATGTATTCTACTTATTAGCTGCCTCTTAGCTCTTCCATTTTATGTGCTTTTGCATATATATATATATATATATATATATATATATATATATATATATATATATATAAAAACATAAGGAAACTTTGGATTATAAACAACTGCCCGGAGCGGTTCGTGGATGGAAAAATAGTACGTCAGATTTGTACTGCAGAGGATGCCATCAAATTCCTCTCTAAATTTACGATTTTGAGGCGACCTACCGACTTCAACAATCGTCTGGTGGTTAAATCGGATAACTATGGCGAATGATCTATAGGTACAAGTTAGTATCACTTTCAGCACACCGAGAATAACGAGGTTGGCTGCCAAAAAAGATGTCAATGCTATCCAAATCCTTCATTGTCTGCAAGTTCTTTTGTATGGTAGCATAAATATTGGACATACGAAAAAAGGCAATTGAGGAACAGGATTCCACAATATTTACTGCATAAATTGATTAAAAGATTCCGTGCAGCGTAAGGAAAGTCAGCATATTCGTGAAACGAGGCACCCAGCCAATTTGAAGACCTTTTCAGCTCTGCACAAAACAGATTCCGAAAACTATTAAGCCTTTTTACGAAACGTTTTAAATATAAAGAGGAGCACTCAGCTTAAGCAGTCAAAAATTGCACCAACATGTTATCCTACTCGCCTGGCTACGCATCGCATAAACCAACAGTGCATCTAGGCGAGTTCCGAGCACCAATTAGACCAGCGTCAACAAACACTCGATCGGATTAGCTAAAAAACACGGAAATAAAAGCAGCTGCGCAAACACCATTATCATTATTAACAATGACAGAAATTGCATACGCCAATATGACCTATCAGCACTGCATTGTGCTCTCTCTCTCTGCGCTGTTACCAAGGGAACAGAACTGAAGAAAAGTGTGATACGAATGTACGTTACGGGGAAAAAGAATCGTACGCGTAATAGCCGACGAAGCGAACATCTGGTCAATACTTAGTCAGTCAATCAATACAAGAATAACCAGATCTCAAACATCACTCTGTAATAGAATTGGAATGACGTCCACACACACACACACACATACATACATACATACATACACACAAATCAACTCGCAATAAAGCACCAGAAAGAAATAGAAGTGAAATTTAAAAAAGAAGGAACAAGTGAGAACCCGTCAATTGAGGTCAAAATTACATCACCTGAAAATGATTAAAATTCAAGATTTTACCGACCTAAGAGTGCTATGAATTGTCCCGCACAAGAAAAATGCGGTCAAATCCACAACAAGACGGGACAGCACTGCGCAACGAGATTCATCTTTTAAAAATTTAAAATAAGTCTAATTGTCATTCACTTAATCGAATGGAAAGCCAAACTGTATATAATTGAAAGATTTTAATGTGTAGTTCAGTATTCTCGAGATAAACCGGTCAATTATCCATAATAAACATACACTTGGCTATTAAATAAGGTTTCTCTTCTTAATAAAATTTATATATATATATATATATCAAAAAACGAACTGCGGATAAGCCTATACTTGGAGCTACCCGAGTGGAAGGCTCTTGCGATTCAAGAGAAGACCAAACTTATCGAATAATCGTCAAAGAATAATTAAAAAACCGTAATACGTTAAAATGTTGCACCGCAACCTCATTAAACAATAAACACTTAAAAGGGCAGAAATAGTTCTTATGTTATCAGTAAACTGTCCAGTGTGGAGGTCTGGCTAGTTAGGCTTTATTGGCATAGGCTTATTCGAAGCCGCACACGAAGAAGACCTGGATCTCCGTTTATGTGGGTATTTATATAGGTATGTATGTTTTTTGTTTTTTGTATTCATGAATGCTACGTTAAACCCTTCAGACATGCATTTTGGATTCGTCTGTTCTGATGTTAGAAGCAATAAAATGCCGTACCAAATAACGACTGGGACACGCAAAGTGTGTTCCCTGTAGTCTGCCGTTTTTTGTACTACTTAAACCCAAGGACTTTTTTATTCATTGACTCTTGTGCAGAACGCTGGTCTGTCTCAGTTTGGCACTCGGTGCAAATTTTTGGTTAGGGAAGAAATAGCTTCTTAACCTTATTACGAGGTCGACAAAATCTAATATTTGATGAAGTCTCATGAGGGACCGCTTGGTCATCAAAAAGCCGGTGTCCTACATTTGGATTTTTCAAATTCGGGGCAATAAAGGTGCAAAAGGAACTGTAAGAGCTTAATGCAGAGCTCTATAGGTCTGGATCCGTCTCAAATACGAATATGTCTGCTGTTGTGTTGTCCAATCAAGGTTTTGATCTTGATATGAACACCAGTCAAATTTCATACATACATTTGGTAGTATAAACTAAACATCGTATAATGTAGAACAGGCAATTCATTCGGTAGGCCGGTTTGATCCTTATTGGGAACTCTTCACGCACTGTCCAGAATTTGCCACGGGAAGTACGTGAAGAGTTCCCAGTAAGGATCACACCCGTCTTCTAGATGATTTGCCTTTTCAACATTAGACAATGCATAGTTTATACTACCAAATGTATGTATATAAATGGACTGTTGCTTATATGATGTTGGCAACCTTGATTTAAATAATTGTTATCACCGAACGTGCAACCAATGCTCGTTTAATCATGATACCAGGTTGCTTTATTCGGCATCAAATGTGGTCATTACGGTTATCCTCGGAAGGAGTCATGAAGAATGATGGATGCGGACTGATTCAACTTTAGCAGAGTTTTGACCATAAATTGTGTTGAGACATACCATTTGTGTTGGTTTGGGCACTCTTTGAGAAGGCTGCTTGCGAATCCTACTCGTCAGACTACAGAGGCAACTCCGGTGAGTGGCTCAAATCGCGTAAGCGGTGGACCAGCATTCTCGTTGCTGGATACCGTTTCTCGCAATATTTGTCAGTTGGTCACGCCGATCCGTGTCCTCACTAATAAAGGGACACTTGAATTTGGCGAAAATCTATGAAGTCAAGTGACAAACAGGCTCCGGTGGAGAGGCATAGTTAATTCTGTTTTATTAGCATAAACCTTTCTGGAATACATTGTTGGGCGGATCTAGATCTTTGTTTATGTATGTGTGAAATTAATGTAAAATTTTTTCACTAGTTAACTTTGACCTCTCAAACTTGATTTGCCTTTATTTCGTTAGTAGTTTAGAAAACTGTCATCAAACGGTGCTATTTTTTCATATGCAGGCCACTTTTTGTGTGAACGATGCTGCTGTAATACGTCAGTCTTCGTCGGTATTGTCATATAACATATTTGGGGCACAGAGACAAACTCTCTGTCCTACATGTACAATAAATTATTTCAAGACAATTCTTTAAATCAAGTTTGCGAGCTTGAAATAAACACCAATCCCATTGTATTTAACCAGTCGTCGGACAACATAACAGAACTACCACCGATGGTTAAATACAATGGGATTGGTGTTTACTTCAAGCTCGCAAACTTGATTTAAAGAATTGTTACCACCACCTGTGCAATCAATTATTGTTAAATTGTATTTCAAGTCAACTTGTTATTTTAAAACCACATTGATTAATATGAGTTTTCTTTATAATAGACATAGTTTTAAGATGACGAATTGATCCAATGCGTCTGTTGCTTGCTTATTGTTGACCGCTTTTTTATTTTCAGAAATTCCTAGTTACATAAACACGTGGACGGAAGAAGAGTGTCAGGCTTTTGAAAAAGGCTTCGTTCTATACAACAAGGACTTCCGCCAAATTCATGAAACGAAGGTTTGTTACTGCTCGATTTTGTCGTGAATGAAATGTGTTTTCTGTGACTGTGATTATTTCATAATTAAATTATTTATTTATTGTTGTCTTATTATGTCTATTAACCTAGGTCCGTTTTGGAGATTACTCTTATCAATGAACTTTTATACTCGATTTCACCTTCCCTTCCAATATTCCCATGATCTCTCGTTTGGTTGGAATTTCATTTTTTTAATTGCATATCTGAATTACGCGCATTATTGTAATATTTGCTCATTTACCTATTCTTAGTTTTCTATTTGTGTATTTCTCTTGATTGATTGCGCGGTGCGAACGTCATATTTCGAGTATCCACGATTTTCTTCGTGGGTTGTCGCTTTCCACTATCAGTTTCGCAAAGATCCGGTTGATCCCCATTTCGGAACGAGGTTATCACATTTGCTTAAATCTGTTACTATGAGCATTGTTACTTTGTTTGTGATTGGAAGCCTGATGATGGAACGGGAAATTCCGCTCCGAAACGTTGCCAGTTAACGAGGACTAAATCATACCTCATTTCCTCTCGTTAGTAGAAATGATGTTGAAGCCTTCTGGGGAAAGGGATGAATCAGTTCCAAGCCATCATGAAGACAAACTCGATGCGTACTTGGATTTTTGCGAAACTGGTAGTGCAAATCAATAATCTACGAAAGAATATCGTTTTATTGTCTCCCTCGCCTACCTACTGTTATGTTTTATTATTTCATTTCATAGGTCAAGAAAAAATTGAATTATTAGATGTGACATGAAATCACTGTAGTTTTACTTTGATAAGCGTTCACGTGCAGGTAATTATATTTAATTTTATGCCTTACGGCTATAGACACGCATCTATATAGTGAAACGTCATGAATTGTTATGAGATCTGCTAGTAAGTATACTTGAAATTGTTTGAACGAAATTTGCCAAGTGTGTTAATACTTGGCTATATGTGAGGTGATGAACGAACTTTGGCGAAAGGCGCCTGGAATTGAGTGCCGAAAATTCAAAATTAAAATGTGGAGGGTGAAATAAATTCTTAATTTAATAATTAAACGATAATTGATTGCGCGGGCGGGGATAATAATTATTTAAAACAAGTTTTCGAGCCTGGCATAAAAACTGATCCTTTTATGCTTATATATTTGTCAGTATATACTATGCATAGTATAAATCAGAGAAGGAAATTTATCCAAAAACCTTGTTTGAAACAACAAATATCAGGTAATTGAGCAAAACACTAATTATTTTAAATCAATAATCTGCCATAAAAATAAATGTATGAAACTCTCTCCTCTCTCTCTCTCTCTCTCTCTATATATATATATATATATATATATATATATATATATATATATATATATATATATATATATATATATAAATATATGCTCCTTCAACGCGCTATTTCTCTTTTAATTGATCACCACATACAGTATTTCTTGTTTACTTTCGTTGCTATCTGATATACTTAGCTATTGAAGCATTCAAAATAGAAAGTCATGCATAACTTTGAGTTGAACCATTCTTGTGCATTAGTAATGGAAATAGAGAAATGATTGTGTAAAATTTTCAACTAGATATTGGTTCACATTACATATTAACGAAAGAGAAAAGAGACCAAAGCCTGGTTACACTCGATGTTGTTGGGAGTTTGGTTCAGCAGAACGAAACTAATACACTACTACAAAACAGAATTAAATATGCTTGATTTGAACAACCTAGCTTTCTCTTACAACCAATATGCAGGTAAGCGTTTCATGACTATGCGGTAGAGAATCGTTGGTGTATTATAATTCGAACCATATTATAGTTTCAATTTAACTTAGACAGTAATACATAATTGTAGTCTGGGCATTGCTGCTATGATTTCTGTGGCTTTATAGCTAGTTGGGCCAAACTGGTGAGGCTCCCACGGTGCTAGAGTTTCTCATATCACGCATGTGAATTAGGAGATGTCAGACCAACGCATTTGCAACCCTCCACTAGGAATGAACCACATAGTTTTCTCTTCCAGCCAACACGCGGCTAGTAGTTTCACGATTATGTGGCAGAGAATTATCTGTACGGTGTGCCGATGTGATGCTGCATTGTAGTAGTAGTCAGTTAGCTACCAAAACTCGTTTTAAAGAGTGTAACTCCTGAGCACATATGATGCGTGCGATGTTCTGTGCTTGCGTTGTGGGGAGTAGATTGTAAACAAGTTTCAATCGATAGTCGCAAAAGTAAGATCGAACTGTTTAGGTAATCCAATTAAACAATCAATGATTGCGCGGGTGGTGGTAACAATTCTTCAAATCATGTTTGCGAGCTTAAAGTAAACACCAATCCCATTGTATTTAACGCGTTGTCGAACAACATCGCAAAACAACCGTCAGCCGCACGCACTGACGCGTTTCGACCTTCTATGATCATCGTCAGAACACGACGGCAAACTGACTAGCGAGGATAAAAACACAATGCACATATATGGAAAGTAAATTAGATATGCGGCTCTCACCTCAAGTAGTCTTGCATACAATTTCTATGCAGTCACGAACATTGACTGTTTGCAGCTTTCGCCACACATATATATAGGCAATACAATAAAGAAGTGTTTAGGCAATTTATCGACAAAAGCACTAGAATGACATTTAAAATAGGACAATTGTTAAAATTATCTCAATGTCTGTGAGATTTTTAGGTGCGAGAGGTTCATATCTGACTTTTCATACATTATTCATTGCAGCTTGATCCTCGTTGGTCAGTTTTCCGTTTAGTTTATTCTGACAGGTGTATGTACATAAGGTGACAGGTGTTTGTATCAAGATCGCAAACTCGATTAAACCAACTGTTGTTACCGCGCAAACAGTGTTCATTTAATTATTCTCCTTTGGTTTTCATATTTTTGTATGTAAATTACAATATTTTTCAGTCAAGTTGAGTTCTTAAAATAAGTGGCCATTTTTTATTTGTGTTGTACAGACCTGCTTTGTAATAAAATTATGCTACATTACAAAGTTTGTTTTTCAATTTAAATGACTAATTATTCATTTATTTACTGACCTATTTGTATTATAATTTTGGTTTAAATTATTATTATTATTATTTCTTATAGTTACGACATAAATCTGTACCGGAGCTTGTACACTTTTACTACCTCTGGAAGAAAACGGCCAGACACGACGAGTTTACGCGTCTATATCGTAGAGATAAGAAGAAGCCACTTCATCCGGGCATAACGTATGTCGTCATATTTTTCTACTCGTATTTGATTGTTGCAACTCTATGACTCCATTTAGTGATTTGCTTACTTTTGTGTTTGTGTTTTGTCCACATGTTGTCGTTTCGAGTATTTAACGGTTCGATTGTTCAAATTTCTTACTGTTCCACTTACACTCATTCGTATATGTGCACGTGCATGCCTACATGGATGCCAATTTCCGGCCTGACGATCGGTGGATACTGGTTGAGTCAGCCGGATAATGGTGGTATGAATCTTGCCGGGTCTAACGGGATGCAACCATCATCTCGTTTCATGTAAAGCCTTGATTTCGGTTTGACTACACCTTGGCGTTATCAATAGCGATGGTGTCCGTCAATGTTTTCCAGTTTTTCAATTTTAGTGTACTTTTGTAATAGACTTCATGAACTGTACTCTTCCGTAAGTTCAGTATACAGACTTGAAGTTTCTCTCCGACAGTAGATTAATCAATCTCGACAGTGCACACGACATTTCATAATTGTTCAACACCTGAAATTCTACTCAGGCGACCTTGAATGCACTGATCGTCGTTCATCCCTTTCTTTCGTTTTGAAATGCGCACCCTCAATTACACGACCACCCAGCATTCAGTTCAGCTCTGTGGTTTCGCAATGCTCTGCATGTAATCGACAAGTTTACATTTTTGATAGCTATATCGGTAACTATGGCAAAACAAGTGACGAGGTGAATAGAAAATGTGAAAATAGCCTTCTTCAACGTTCACAGTTTATTGATAAACGCCAGTATAAGTTAATGAAACTTTAAACCTAGACCATAGTTGTTTTATAAGCAACGCTGTCCCCCCTGAGTGTGTTTTTTGAATCCACCAACAAGCGCTTCTCGTTAGGCCAACAAATATGGCTCCCTCAGTTGCCCGATAGAGCACTGTTCTCTAAGTCAGCGCGAAGTTGACGCAAAAAGGGAAAATGGAAAGATTTAGACGGGAAAGAGTTCTCTTAAATGAATCACAATGAAAATAGGCAGTATGGGCACTGTTTGTCCACCAGGGTGATTCCACGTGAACACCATAGTTCTTGGTATGCAACTCTGCGCGATTGGCATCGAACCGAGCCAAATGGCGATCTTGTTGCGCATTTCAAGTGGATTCATTTTAACATTCGTTGCGTAGCAGGATTGAGTTGACTGGCGAGGTTTCGTCTGGTCTATGAAGCTATGTGGTGAAAACCACAAGGAAGCTGAACTGCCGATGTCACACTGTCTTAAAGTGAATTTGGCCTAAATGTGTTTTTGCATCGTTTCGGTGTACTAGGTATACAAATTTAAACTTTTTCCTTCCCTTCATAAACCGTTCTCATTTAGTAAATTTTTGTTCTAAATTTTTAGTTTGCTCAATATATTCTTCATTCTCTCATGGCTATGTGGCCGTGACGCATAAATTACTAACTGCTGTTGTATTTCTGTTTGTGATGATGACGATGATGCACATAAATACATATATTTATACATACACGTACATAAATGCATACATGCACGCATATATACCTACATTCACACATATATAAATATATACCTACCTATATACATTCATACATACATACACATATACATATAATCATGCATACACATACATGAATTCCTATATTCAGGCATATATACCTACATGCACACATAAATTCATATATACCTATCTAGATGTATTCATACATACATACATGCATATATACTTACGTAAATACATAAAATTGTGTATAAACATACATAAATTCCTACCAGGGCGTGGTGGATTTCCGACCGGCAATCGGATCTCCTATAAAATACCACATGAGCCCGACGACGGCACCATGACTCGGCTTGTTCCCCACCATAAAAGGGTTCGACAGCCACAGGATTACATGGACTCCTGGACAGTACCCCGTACTTCCGACTGGCGAATGAGCTCTCAACAGCCACCGGCAACCATGCAACTTACTGATGCCTTGCAGACTGCGCTTGGATGTGCAAAGGCTAGAGGTGCGTCTTTAATCAAACAGCCGAGTGGTGAGGGGACACCACTTGTACCAAATTCCCAAGAAACTCCATGAAGGAGCCGGCTTATCCCCCAAAAGGATTCAGCCGCAGTAAAGTAAAGTAAAGTATACAACTACATGCACACATAAATTCATATATACTGACATACATAAATTTATATATACACACATGCATATATATTTTTATATTCATATATATATATATATATATATATATATATATATATATACATACAATTATACATACAAATACATAAATGCCTATATGCATGCATATGTACGTTATACCTAATAATTTAAGAAGGTATGCCATTTAAACATAAGGGTCGTTTGCTCAATCGAGTGATATATTATTATTTATTTTTAACTAGTTTTGCAGTTAAGTAATTTCAATGTTGTTTCTGATGTGATTTCGACGAAACTTTATAGTTCCTTCGTGTGCATTATACTTACCATCCAGCCAAGATTCAACAATTTTGTGCTACTAATTTCGCTATATGCCTCATATAATTCTTCGAATAAAGTTTTCGAGATTGAGTTTATAAAAAATCTCATTTATCTAATCAATTGCCCAAATTGCAAAACGTACCACCAGTCACACGAAGTGACGCGTTTCGACCTTCCATGATCATCATCAGAGTACGACAGCAAACTGGCTAACTAGGATCAAACTTAAATTTATTTATAGGTTGTGCTTAATTGTATAACTTATAAACATGTGGTGAGAGCGCAAAATTTATTATATTCGTGATTGCATAGAAATTGTGCAACCATCATTTTCAGTCATGTACACCATATGCAAGACTACTAGAGGTGAGAGCCACATATCTTATTTTCTCGGCATTATATATAAATTGTGGTTTTATCCGCGCTTGTCAGTTTACCCTCGTGCTCTGATGATGATCATGGACGGCCAAAACGCATCATTCTGTGTTACTAACCGGGGGTTTTATATACTGTGCGTCTGGTTAGATGCAATAGGATTGGTGTTCATCTGAAGCTCGTTAACTTGATTTGTAGAATTGTTTAATGCCTCATGTAAGTTTCATTTCTACGCGAGATATTCTTCCGATATTGAGCTAATGACAATTTAGGCTCAATATTTTCAGCCTCTTTAGACTAACTATCACCAACACCTTGAACAATCAAGTCCCGATTACGAACCTACCATTAATTATTTTCGATGGTGGTGGTGGTGGTGGTGGTAGTAGTAGTAGTAGTAGTAGTAGTAGTAGTAGTAGTAGTAGTAGTAGTAGTAGTAGTAGTAGTAGTAGTAGTAGTAGTAGTAGTAGTAGTAGTAGTAGTAGTAGTAGTAGTAGTAGTAGTAGTAGTAGTAGTAGTAGTAGTAGTAGTAGTAGTAGTAGTAGTAGTAGTAGTAGTAGTAGTAGTAGTAGTAGTAGTAGTAGTAGTAGTAGTAGTAGTAGTAGTAGTAGTAGTAGTATTGGCCTTCCGGAATGATGTTCACGTGCTTATTGTATGTTCTGCGAGAAATTTCGTGATATCGTATCGAATCGTGGTCTATTGCAGTCTACTCTTTTAGATGCCATGCTCTCTGGCATGAACGTTTTGTCAAAACAGACTGGTTCTATCACTGGAGATTGGTTGGCTAGCTTGCATGCCTTTACAGTTCGTTGGGCTATTCTGGTGATGCCTTTGTTTTGTTAGAATTTCTCTTAATAGACAAGCTAATGAGAAGAGGTTAGGCTATTTAGTGTTCATTTTCAGCCCACAAATAACTGTGTACTTATTGATTATATAGCAGAAAACGATTAACAGATATTAATATTTATGTTACACTGGTAGTGTTTGAACTGCATCGTCTAAGTTTTCTCTGTCTAGAGTATACATTTTATGAGAACTAAATTGTCTCGTTTCTGCGTGTCGTTCGGGCAGAGCCTTCCCTCCAATCATTAATCGTTCCACCGTTGTTAGTAGACTCTTTTGTCTGATGAAAAAGTTATTGCAAACTCGCCCACAATTCATCTCTATATTCATCAAATGGTAGTTCGTTCGACACGTCGGTGGTCTTTTTCCAAATCACCGCTCTTTATTTGAATAGCACGCCAATTTTTACATCACCAACTAACACTTAGTCTAAATGCAAATTATCTTATAAATTATTCACGTTTTATCGTTAATGTTTCATGATTATTTGATAATGAAAACTTATATTTTTCATATGCTTATGTTTATGATGAAGATTATTATTATTATTATTATTATTAGTAGTAGTAGTAATATTTTGAGTGGCTGTTGCAGTTGTAGTACCAGTAGTTTTAGTAGTAGTAGTAGTAGTATTGACAGTGGCAGCATTGAGGTTAGTACTACTTCTACTACTACTACTATTAATAATAATAATAATAATAATAATAATACCACTACTTGTAGTAGTAGTAGTAGTAGTAGTAGTAATAGTAGTAATTCTTTATTAGTTATTTGTATTATTATTATTCTTTTTAAATTGTAATTATTAATCGAAAAAAATGCTTTTCTTTTATCTGTCCTAAAAAACAGTGACTTTATGGATTGTTTGGCTCAGGAACAGGACACGATAGCTGACTCCATTCTGCACGCTGTGTCGGCAAACACACTAAATTCCGGCGATGGCTTTCATGGTCACCATTCCCACCATTACCACAATTCCTTGCATAATCATCATAACCATAATAGCAATCACAACTACCACCAGAATCATTATTCGCACCAGTTTCCCAGTCACGGACCCGATGGTCCTGTCACTGGCATAATCTCCTCACAACATCATCATCATTCGGCCGGCTGTGCTAGTCATTCTCAGTCAACTGGAGCAGCGTCTACGGCCACAACGTCGAGTGCTGTTGTGAAAACAGGCGGCGCATGTTGGCAGCAAGCCACGGGTGCGCAACAAAGTCATCCACTGCAACCACAGCAGCACAATCACCCGTCTCATCACAATCGTTCACATAATTCTCATCCGCATTTACTACCGAACTATCATGCTCACCACTATCAACACCATCATCATCATCATCAGTCCAGCCAACTCATAGGCGAATCTCAGCCTACTTTGGTATGTTCGTCTATATATTGTTACTCTTCAAAATCCCTGGCTCTTTATATGTTGTCGATAAATCTAATCTTTACCTCATGGTAATTTGAGCTTTGTAGTTCTGCGTGTGTTTCTGTGACTATGTATGTATGCATGTATTTCTATGTGTATGTGTGTGTGTATGTATGGATGTATTCATGTATGTATGTATGTAATGTATGCATGTATTTATGTAATGTATATGTGTATATATTTTTATGTATGTATGTATGTAATGTATGCACGTATTTATGTAATGTATATGTGTATATGTATGTATGTATGTATGTATGTATGTATGTTTGTATGTATGTATGTATGCATGTATGTATGTATGTATGTATGTGTGTGTGTACGTATTTATGTGTGAATGTATGCATTTATATCTGTATGTATGTATGTATGTATTTATGTATGTATGTATGTATGCATTGATGTATTTATGTATGTATGTATGTATGTATTTATGTATTTATGTATGTATGTATGTCTGTATGTTTGCATTCATTTATGTGTGTATGTATTGATGTATTTATGTATGTATATGTGTATGTATGTATTGATGTATTTATGTATGTGTGTAGTTTATTGACCAATTTTTTCATGTTTAACGTATGCATGCATATAGTAGTCCCCATTTGATTAATTGGATGCGGTTGATGATTTTTTTGTGATAGCTGTCATTAATAACATTTAAACCCTACCCAGTGTATTTCATAGAAATTTCTTTCCTTGTTTTTATATTTGACATTGTCTGATTATATTTACGATTTTTCTAATATTCAATACGAGTTTTTGTCTAAGCACTTTAATGAATTTTTTAGAAAATACCAGCTAGCTTTTATAGTGGGACTTTAAAAAGGGCCATTAGCTGGCCCTAAACCTGATGCGGCAGAGCGGACATTTCTTGTTTTTACGTAATAATTGCTTTTTTATATATTTAGTTTTAATTTAAATGTTATGGAGATATCCTGCACAAAACTCTATGATCTCTTTGTAGTAAGATTTCAGTTATTAGAAGATAAATAGTAGGTCTACTTACTATCCAGTGTAAATTTGACGTTTTTATCTGCATTGCTCGCCCCTTGCAAGGTTCTGATTGAAACCTCGATACTTGGCAAAGGTAGTTGGTAGACCATTGTACACTTGACAATGATAATCTGTTCTTGTTCTATTTAAGTAACATCCAAAATAGTCGTAAACAATTTTCTCCTTGGTCTGGATACATACATAAATATTCGCACACACACACACAAGTGTAAACCTGGATCTTCTCTACTGTGGGTTCTAGAAAAGCTTATGCTAATGAGGAGGCGTTAACCATGCCTCTTCACATTCCAATAAGTTTTCACCCATTCAGGTGGGAGTACCGTGCGGCATAATTAAATGAATGGCAGTGCTAAGGATAGCGTTTGGCCGTGCGATTGCCTGTCTATCTCGTCTTTAGTTCCAGCCATCCACCTGAGTTTTCTCAGTCTGATGAGTATGAGGTATGCGGAGCCCTCTAGGAAAGTACCCCAGCCTACGTAATCCTCGTTCATTAACTAAGTTTGTAGCCTATAACTCATCACAGAGCAGCTGGCTAGAACTGGTCACCTCGTAAATCTCGCTTCTGATGAACAACTGGCGCTTATCTAACAAAGAGCTGAACTAAATTGTTCGAACACGAGTTGGATAACTTTATTTAAAGAATTGTTATCAGTACCCGCGCAGTTTCTGATTGTTCAGTTGTGTAATTTACATGTGTCCAGAGCTACGTAGACATTTTTAGCCGACATTCCTTGTCAAGTAAAATAGGATTACTATGGGTGAGAGGCAAAGATCTGATTTTCCTATGTTATACATACATTTCGGTCTGTTATTTGCTAGTGAGTTTTCCATCGTGTACTGATGATGACCATGGTAGGTCGAAACGCGTCATTGCTTGCGACTGACGGCAGTTTTTTTATGTTCGACTGGTAAAACCTTGGGATCGGTGTTTATGTCAATTGCACAAAACTGGCCAGGTAGTGGCAGCTAAATAAAGGAATACAATATATAGGAATACCAACTTGAAGACATTGGCTTAGAAGCTTAGTAAAATAGCTGCGCGATTCCCGAGTGGCTAGCTTAATTTGCTGAATATTACCTTCAAGGCTAAAGAAGATATCGCCAGTCTACAAATTAAAAAATACACTTCGGGTTGACATAATTTCTATATCGCATAAGATGAACGCATTCTCTGTTCAGCTTTACATCATGAAGCAGATTCACCTAGCAGATGAATCTGCTTCAAGGTGCATATCGTTGTACAATAGAGGTGTTTCTAATTTCGTACTATTTTATACCATTGCACATGTTCAGAAATCAGACAAATCCGCCCATGTTGATGCCCCCAAAGAGACTACTGGAAAAGGTGAAGACGTGGCGACAACATCAGAACCTACTGTTTCGACCTCTTCAAAAATCACAGGACCTGGCACTGCTGATTCAGCGGCATGTAGGCCTACTGTGGACACTCTTATCACGCTGACAGACGACAATTTAAAGTGTCCGATAGAAGTCAACACCAGCTCAGCTGCACTGGGCAGACGCTCTAGTAAGATTGCCATCTATGCATCAGTTTCTAAATTCGTTATTGTTTATTTAAATTAAGGTTGTAAGCTTGATATAGACACTAATCCCATTACATTTCCAGTCAAGTACAATTTATGCGAGACTACTAGAGCCGCATATCTAATTTTGCTTTGCATATATATATATATATATGCAATGTGGTTTGATCCTCGCTAGTCAGTTTGCCGTCGTACCCTGATGATGATCATGGAAGGTCGAAACGCGTCAGTGCGTTGAGGCTGGCGGTAGTTTTCGTTATGTTGTTCGACGACTGGTTTAATACAATGGGATTGGTGTTTACTTCAAGCTTGTAAACTTGATTTAAAGAATTGTTACCACCACCCGCGCAATCATTTATTTTTCATTACATATATTTGTCCGTACAAACTATACTTTACCTAAGGTAGCAAAGGAAATTCATCCAGTAGATCGGTTTCGCCCTTATTAGGAACTCGTCAAAATTCTGGACAGTACTTGAAGAGTTTCGAATATGGATGAAACCTGTCCACTGGATGAATTTCCTTTGCTACCTTCTACAATGCTTATTTCATACGGATATATATATATATATATATATATATATATATATATATATTATATATATAGCTTGCAACCTTCGTTTAAGTAATTGTTATTACTACTCGTGCAATCAACGATTTTTTAGTTATATAAATTCATTTTTACTGTTCTCTTAATGTTTTATAATTGAATTTGTACTTTTCTTGGTCTAGCTCCTGTGTTTGTTTTGCTGAATATTTATAGCTTTTAAAGGTAGAATGCGAAGGACGATACTACCTCTCAAATACCGAAGTGTACACCTCAAAATCATGCGTGCAAACGGCCATATGTTGCTTTTATGTTATCTCAATGTCCTTAACCATTCAAGCTTCCTGCATTTTGTCCGAAGAGCAAGTTCAATTAGACGTTTGAATGCTATTATTATTGTAACTCTAAAACAAATCATACCTACATGATATATAGTGTTTGATGAGGCGGTAATAAATATCAACTCCGGACATTTGGAGTCAGAATGGTTTCCGCTTTAAAGGATACCAACTCCATGATTTTAGAGATAGAATATATTCCAACTGCTATTCAAACAAAAAAGCCTCCTATTTTGGCCTAGATCGATATCGGCTATTACATATTCGTGTCAATCATGACAACAGTTAATTTAAAATTTAAAAAAAAATATTTTCTCAGTTGTAAGGACCGCGTGAACTCCGTTCTCTAGTCTAGAAGGAGTTGCAATGCTCTACGAAGTTGAACGTCACTTAATACATTATAATATATTGTGGTTTTAAGATAAATCCCTTATATTGGAACACAGGGGATGTGACAAACGGAATGTATATTTTATTCGTTTTACAGACACATTTACCGTTGAATGAGATGAGCATAATTATATATTAATAATATAAAAAGCAGTTCTAAAGCTACGATAATGAACTCTTAATAAGAAACTAAATTTGTTACCTAGTAGTGAACCAGGGCTCCAATACACCTAGCTTAAATTAAAAGCAGATTATGTGCTGATGAGCAAGTGCCGAGAATACCTAGCTGCTGCATCTAACGCATAAAAACTGTGATCTAGCCACTTAAAATTGGCTGTTTATCTCTAATTCGGATGTGCTTCACCTAGGGATAATATTTCTCAAAAAATGTCTGATTAGTAAATATGTTTCACAGGATGTTAAAGATGATGCATATTTTACAATGGATCTTGGGGGTAATTTGCTTGGCATTAGAACGTCGTAAAGACCATCCCCTCCTCAACGCGGTACGACGGTGTCAACCATGTTTCGATGATCGATCGTACATGGGCTAACGGGGCTATGGCGGTGGTGTCACCAGGGCGTGGTGGATTTCCGACCGGCAATCGGATCTCCTATAAAATACCACATGAGCCCGACGACGGCACCATGACTCGGCGTGTGTTCCCCGCCACAAAAGGGACAACAGCCACAGGATTACATGGACTCCTGGACAGTACCCCGTACTTCCGAATGGCGAATGAGCTCTCAACAGCCACCGGCAACCATGCAACTTACTGCTGCCTTGCAGACTGCGCTTGGATGTGCAAAGGCTAGAGGTGCGTCCTCGATCAAAAAGCCGAGTGGTGAGGGGACACCACTTGTACCAAATTCCCAAGAAACTCCATGAAAATGTCACAATCTATGAATACCGTTCGGAGCCGGCTTATCCTCTAAAAGGAGCCAGCCGCAGTAAAGTAAAGTAAGTAAGTAAGTCGTAAGATACAGCAATGCCGATAGACATGACGGAAATCGTTACTCATATCGTCGTAAAATTCTGGAGACCTGAGTGATTATTCCGAACGTGACACTGTTTTCGTAGAGTATTAAACGGACTACGACACGTAGGCTTGACAGCGACTGTTGCAACTTCACGATGCACACTAGAATACGTGAGTTCGGCAATTAGCGAATAAACAATCTTGAATTAGCTGATGGCTGTGGTGTCCATCAGTAGTAGGACTTGGAAAGCGCACAGCACAGTCCGACTGTAGCAATGATTACATTTCGAATCGGAGGTGCGTGAGGCTCTTGAGCAGAAATATCCATCGCACGAGGTTAAGATCGACAAACGCTACTCGTAGACTGCGGACAGCCAATTACTTGTCGATAATTGCACCAAGGCGTTGCGAAATCGACAAAATTGTCACCGTTTGTGAGTGCACGGATAAATCCAAACTGACGAATAACGTCGTATTAAACACATGTTACAGTTAACAGTTAACGAGGCCAATCTGTAACAACACAAATAATTCAGTGACGAAATTGTCATAATCGCGCATGTAATAAGGGTTTCAGGTTCGAGTCCAAGTTCGGGTGTCAATTGTGAACTGTTCTCCGATAGGGTGACTCATCTGTATTAGCCGCCATTACTTCACGAAATATGGCACATTTTAACGGTAAAATCTCACACTTAAGCTTATTAAAATAGTAGTACTGTTAATTTTATTAAAGCCCTATAGAACCACCTCTTTAAAACCACATCACTTTATATTATATGTGCCAAAGGTGTATAGAATATCCACACTGTAATTAAGAACAACGAGCATTCTGACAAATTTTTATTGTATGTTTTATTGTGTGATGACATAGTTGCCAATAAAATGTGATTAAATTCGTCCATCGAGACCAGATTATGAGGCTTCGCTAATGTGGTAGGGTGTTTGGAATAGTCGTTTGCTCTTTAAAATGAAGGTGTTGGTGCACTTTACGAGCTCGGTGCATACTACGTACACAGTGAGTTGGCTTTGAAGACTCATTTCTTAAGAAATAACATGCCATTTGCTTGCTGAGCAATTTATCTTCGAATCAAGAATTGAACAGTAGGGACGAAACCATGGCCTAGCAGATGGAGTGTCTTGCGAACTACGGATGATGTTAGGTTGGTTCATAGGAGCAATAGGTTCTTATACTCAGCTGGTTAATTTTTTTTTTAATTTTCGCGTTTCCAGCCGCCCTTTCAATATTCTGCCTATTATGACTTCGTGATGACGAACTAACCACTAGAACAACACTGATAAATAGGCGTTTCTTAAAACAAACACACTAACCAACCAAATTTGTACAAGCGATTGTAACCTAAGTGTAGCCTAAGTTAAAACCGATCCCATTTTATTGAACCGGACTCACAACAAAGCGACACTACCAACGTTTTCATCTGCTGACCTGTGTCGACATGATTTAAACTCCATTAGAGCACACGAAAAAAATGCCAAACGAGAATCAACTAGCATAAAATACACAACTTTAGTGAAGCCTTGAAATGCGGTTCTCGCCCCAATAGTTGTCGCATTCGTTGTAGTTAAATTTTTTTTGCTTAATTTCAATTCGGTTACTGTCTTCTGCGTTTTGCATTTTCCTAGAAATTGATATAATAACTACTAAATCATTGCTGACTATACGAGAGGTGCGAAAACCTTGAGATGAAGTCTGTCGACTTTAAATGAACACCACACCAATGTGGTGTGTTTTGAACCTACGTTCTCAACTGAGCTAATCTAGTCAACTAATCAAATTTGGTCTCATATGCTATGATCCTCTATTTTCTCGTGTTTTAATACAATGCAGCGGTAAACACGGCCTCCACGAGTCCTTGCGGTAGCATACCGTGTTCTGGCGTCCAGATTATTGACGACGATCCCGAACTGCACGTCAGCCCAAGCTCTGGCGGGGTGGTGGTTTTAGCCAATGCCTCCACGAAGACGTCCAAGAGCACAAACGCCATAAACAAGATGGCAGATTTGGAAATCGCAGCTGCTGGGCAGTCGGCACCTGTACAGGCAATCAGCACAAGAGAGTGCGTTCAGATGTGCAGTTTTTCTTTGTTTTAAATAGCAAATGATCACCTTGCGATTGGAATAATGTAAATTTTGGCATTAAGAGCTCCGAGAAAGTACTGCCTAAGTATGGCTTAAAGCCGAGTGCCTGTAAAGCTGCCAGTGGCCAATTTAAATTAGAAGCTTAAAGCTGTGCTGAACAGCACATTGCTGTAAGTCGCGAACTCGTCGACCTAAGCTCCTGGCTGTCACCAAACCGATCGAATTCTATTAAGATATCCGGATATAGAAGCTGTTGACATGTTTATTTCGCTGTGCATAAAATCCGAGGTATTTAAGTCAGGTACATAATCGAGCCTCTCTTGCAGTGCTGTGATACGTAAGATAACCGACTGTAGCTGCCACCGCTTGCAAAGCTTACTTAACCTATGCTTTCACTCGGTTCGATTTAGGTCGCCGCCATTTCAACGTCAGGAAGACTTAATCAGGAGCCAGAAATGTGAGCCGATTCACTCTGCCCGACAGCACTGTCTCGGTCGAATATAGTTGATAAACGTTGATTTAAGTTACCCTAGCTACGTTTGAGGCGGCCGCTTACTCCTACTCGCTTGGACACCTTGGCAAGTTAATTAGAAAACTAATCACGGAAGGCGTAGACCAGCTATCTCGTGGTCTTTGTGAAACTGATGGTGTAAAGCGACAACCCGCGAGCACATATCGCTAAGACTCAAAATTTGAAGATCGTATTGCGCAACCATTAAATAAATAACTCAAAGAATATATTTTGCGCTGCAGGCCACAAAATCACGCCGCAGTATATGCTGACGGAGTGATAAATATGTGTATGTGTGAAAATTGATGGGTAGGCAAGTAAACAGGATCCATTTGAGAGATTGATTAACATAGACTCGTCTCGAACCAACTTTGCGCTGAACCTCGATCTCCGTTTATATATATATGCATGACATTTTGCAAATTGTCGCTCCATGTGTAGTGATTTTTGTTCGTAGTGCTGCTTAACCTGTAACCGTGAGCCGCATGCGACTATGGAGTTCATCTTCTTTTGTGTTTAGCCTTCGTATATTCGCTTTTTACCCAATATGCAACAAGGCACACAATATGCAATAACTACGCGCTTGTACATTGACTTGTTGAACGTAATGCCTGGGCTTTACTGGTGCCCCGTTGGTAGCAGATTCACACCTAATTTGTGTAATTTTGTCTTAAGAGGAATACGACGCGGACGAGTCACAGTAGTCTGCAATGAGATCGCCATTGTCTACGACTAGGTACAATCTGGCGCATGGTGTGCACTGACATCCTGTATTACTATAATCAAGGCTGCGATCTTGATATAAACACCTGACCCATTAATTACTTACATATGTCAGTGTAAACTAAGAATTGTATATAGTGTAGAAAAGGCAATTCATTCAGTAGACACCGGTTTCGTCCTTATTGGGAACTCATCATGCACTGACCAAAATTTGCCATGGACAGGTATCGAACCTGGGCACGTCTGCTTCGGAATCTGATGCTCTAATCACGGAGTGTAGTGTGCGGCAGGTTAGCTCAGTGGTTAGAGCACCAGATTCTGAAGCGTTCGTGCCCAGGTTCGAGCCCAGTTCGCGGAATATTCTGGCCAGTACATGATGAGTTCCCAATAAGGACAAACCCGGTCTACTGGATGAATACAATTCTTATTTTATACTGACATATGTAAGTAATTAATGGGTCAGGTGCTTATATCAAGACCGCAGCCTTGATTATAATAATTGTTATCACCACCCGCGCAACCAATGTTCGTTTAATTATATAAATGTTCATTTCATTACCACTTCCCCATGTGGTGTGGTGTCTGTTCAGTAATGACAGATTGGGGATGGTTAGTTGAACTTTGGGTTTAAATGGATGCCATATGAGCTCCACCTAAAGGAAAAATAGATTAGCCAAATTACATTAGTTGGTATATAACTGAAAATTGTGTGCAGTGCACGGCAGAGTGGTTCGGTGTTTAGAGCATCAGATTCCAAAGCGGACGTGCCCCAGTAAGTGATGAGTTCCCAATAAGGACGAAACCGGTGTCTACTGAATGAATTGCCTTTTCTACACTATATACAATTCTTAGTTTATACTGAAACTTGCAAATAATTAATGGGTCAGATGGTTATATCACCATCGCGACGTACTGTATTTACGACGTTGTCTGGCCTTAAAGCTGACTTGTCCATAATGGTCTAGCGTAGAGGTTTAGTTTGCCTCACCTTTGTGTGATATCTAGGTAAATGTACTCATAGTAGCTAGGTCCACCCTCTCACAAATCTCAATCTAATACTTTGCCTAAATTATTATCTTTGTCATCATTAAAATATGCCTTGTTTTTGTTATTCTTATTATGGTTATATGGCAGTGAAACATCAGTTGCTAATGACTTTTGTGTGATGATGTCACATTCAGAAAAACGAGCCGGTCCTATATTATCCAGTTTAATTGTGGCTTCTTTTAACTATTAATACAGGACCAACATTCCATATCACCTTTCGCTCCATCATTTAAGTAGAAATTTGAGTAGCCTTTCTAAATGTGACTTTTTGCATTAGACCATAGTTGACTGCGAAGTGTCTTCATGTCTCCTCGGTCAGGTAAATAGTCAATGCTGCAATTTTTACTATAACGGCTTGGTCCAATTCTTTGATTTCCATATATATTCAATGCGGTTTGATCCTCGATAGTCAGTTTGCCGTCGTACTCTGATGATGATCATGGAAGGTCGAAAAGCGTCAGTGCGTTGCAGCTGGCGGTAGTTTTGTTATGTTGTTCGATGACTGGTTAAATACAATGGGATTGGTGTTACTTCAAGCACGCAAACTTGATTTAAAGAATTGTTACCACCACCCGCGCAATCAATTATTGTTTAAATTGTATTGCCTATATATGTATATGTGGCGAAAGCTGCAACCAGTTAATGTTCGTGACTGCATAGAAATTGTGCAGCCGACATTTCCAGTCAAGTTCAATGTACGCGAGACTGCTAGAGGTGAGAGCCGCATATCTAAATTTGATTTCCATATATATTCAATGCGGTTTGATCCTCGATAGTCAGTTTGCCGTCGTACTCTGATGATGATCATGGAAGGTCGAAACGCGTCAGTGCGTTGCGGCTGGCGGTAGTTTTGTTATTTTGTTCGACGACTGGTTAAATAAAATGGGATTGGTGTTTACTTCAAGCTCGCAAACTTGATTTAAATAATTGTTACCACCACCCGCGCAATCAATTATTAAGTTCATCCAGTAGACCGGGTTCGTCCCTATTGGGAACTCTTCACGTACTGTCCGCGTAAAATTCTGGAAAGTACGTGATGAGTTCTCAATGTGGACGAAACCGTTCTATCGGATGAATTGACTTTGTTTAATTATGCAATGCTTGGTTTATACCGACACATATGTACATAATGCGACAGGGGATTATATCAAGATTACAATTGTTATCATCGCCCATGCATTAAACCATTTTGCGAACGTCAGATAAACTACGATCCAATTTCAGGCAATCTGTCGCACATTCCTAACTTCCGAAATTTTCGTCAGAGCACGGCAGAAAGCTGGTTAACTATGTTGCCTTGCCTTGAATCTGTTTTAGCCTCAATGACGTTGTGGAGAGGTTTATTTTTTATTCACTTATAAATGTTATCTAGGTAAATATACGCATGGTAACTATGTTCCCACTCTCATAAATCTCTCATAATTCTTTTGCCTAAATTATTATTTTTGTCATTATTAAACATTTTCCTGTTTTGTTATTACTCTTATGGTTATATGGGAATGAAACACCAGCTACGAATGAACTTTGTATTGCTGTGCATGATGTTTATTATGATGATTTAATCAGAGGGTATATATAAGGTATGAACAATAAACAGGGGGCAGGAAACACACGTTCTGAGGCATATACACACACACACACACACACACACAATTCACTAGTTTATATTTAGATCAGGTATATGCTTCTTTTATTTGCTTAGTTGAAAATTAATGGTTTTGCATATAACAACTTCTGCTATGCGTAGCGCTCTTTCGTTTTTGCTTTGATGAACACCTAGAAGGTATGGAAAAAAATAGATGTTCGGCTTTCAATTCGCCAAATATCTCATAAATCGTACCTGAATTGAAGTACCGGCTGCATAATTTCTATGCTGTCACTAGCATAGTATTTATTCATTATTTCCCATTCGTATACAAATAATCATGCATAATTAAGTGATCAATGATTAACAACGACTGGTTAAATACAATGGGGTTGGTGCTTATCTCAAGCTCGCAATATTGATTTAAGGAATCATGCATAAATTCTGTTCTTTCCAGGTTTATGAATTTTTAATTTTGCTTTACAAATATATTTTGTATTGAGGCATACGTTTATTATAGAGCAGGACTCATATCGACTGTAATATCCGATATTCCTAGCAGAATTTTGCAAAACAATGATGATTAAGCTGGATTAAATTCGTACAATAACCAGGAAGCGGGAAACACGTGCTGATGCGCGCACACACACACACACACACACATACAAATTATTCACCAGGTTATATTTTAAACAGGTACGGGCCTCGTTTGTTTGATTAGTTGATGATTAATAGTATTGCATATAACAGCTTCCGCTATACGTAACGCTTTTTGTCGCTTTTGGCTTTGAAGACAGCTCAGAAATCCGCCAGATTTGGAGTATGATTTTTTTATAAACAACGTGTCGAGCTATTACGGCGACGTTCACCTCCATCCCAGATGTGTTTAATTTAAAATGCTCTTAAATTCGCTTCTCTAGTAATCGGTCAGTACAGCCTTCGTAGCAAACTGACCATATATGACATGTGTATAAATGGACGATTCTGGGCTGTTCGATTGGTTTTCTATTTAAGTTACATTGACAGTTTTTTTGTATAAACAAACATCAATTGTGCCTTAGGTATCCAAGACATCACTGCTTTTTAATTCTTCGCGTAAATATTTAGGACGGTGCGTGCCTTTTAAAAGGTATACTGACACATATCGGTTTTTGGTTGGGTATGGCTTGATTGCTTTTGTGTCGTTGTTTGTTTCAACAAACCTTTCGGATTACCTGTTTATTAGTAAATTTTTTTAGCGCCACCCGTTCTTGTTATAGCAACTTTTCAGAACAGAGTTACTTTATACTGTAAGATGAATGGTGTGTATCAATTTTCTCTTTTGTGAAGTTAGAAATGTGCTGTGGTAATTGATCCCCTGTCGAATCCATGTATGCCTTCGGCACATTCTACTTTTTAGATTACCACCTTCTTTTCTCGGTCGCAACACGCCAACGAAAACCTGCCTTAGAATGAGCTTTCGCACTCAAACGTAAACTGAGTATAATGACCCAGGTTATACACCTCGAATATATACGACAGCATTTTTGTATAAATGATTGCAGCTTTAATGCTTCCAGATCGAACATGTAGACATCAGTGAATAGACTTCTTAACGGGCTGCCCATCGTCACTCCATCGGCGTGTGTCAACCTCTGATCCTCGAAAGTGAATTGAGCGCCGTTGGAGCACTTATTCGGGAGAAATTTTAGATGGCAGGTGTAGAAAATGATGGATGGTTACTATCGGCGAATACTACAGTGGAAACCGATAGTCTTAACAACAGAGATTTTTAAAAAAAATAGAATTCGGACGTAGAACGAACTTGTGTGATTCTGTTTTACTTACGAAATCAAAAGTCGTTTGTGCTGTCCGATGCTGATTATTGACATTGCCAGTCATAATGGAGTCAAATTGCTCACTCAAGCCATTATGCGCACCGTCAGCATGCCGTGCGATCTGATGGCGCGTGTACCTACTGGCTTCGCTTGTTTGCAACGTCGTACGATGTTATCGGTTTGATTAGACCTCGTATTGTCGGCTCTTTGTTGAATTGCCTCACACGAAAATTTTACTTGCACGCCACATTGAATCCTCGGCAGATTCTGATCTGCTCTCGTTACCTGGCACGATTTGAATGTCTGTTCGTCATCTGGAACATGGCTTATTCAATTAACATAATCATTGTTATGTAGAAGAACAATACTTGAGCCTTTGTCTGGCTTCCCTAATGTCATTTGTTTCTGTGTGTTAATTCTTAAAGCTCTCTCTTTCTTTATACAAAATTTAAACGCTTGTGCTTCACTTTAAAATGCTGATAGACAACACGCAGTTCTGCTTTAAGTAGGAGAAAAATTCATCTTTTGAAATTCAACGGATAAAACAAAAATGAGTTGCGCACAACAGAAGCTGTTATATGCAACATCGTCAGATCTCCGTTAAGTAAGTTAAAGAGGATCGTGCATGATTTTAATATAAACTGGTGAATTGTTTGTGTGTGTATGTATGTGTGTGTGCCTCAGCATATGCGTCTCCCACTTCCTGTTATTGTTTAACGTGTGTAT
Organism: Eudiplozoon nipponicum; assembly: GCA_029291075.1. Lineage (NCBI taxonomy): Eukaryota > Metazoa > Platyhelminthes > Monogenea > Mazocraeidea > Diplozoidae > Eudiplozoon > Eudiplozoon nipponicum. The sequence goes on along the minus strand of JAQBSW010000076.1, from coordinate 13,711 downwards.
TTAGTCCAGCTTAATCCCCATTGTTTTGCAGAAGTGTCTCTGTAGTTTTTTATGCGTGCACTGCGGGTTGATCTTCGTTAGTTTGTTTGCCGTTGTGCTCTGAAAATGACGATGGAAGACCGAAATTCTTCAATTTGTATGACTGACGATGGTTCTGATAGGCTTTGGATTGGGTTTAATAAAGTGGGTTTGGTGTTTATCTCAAGTCTGCAAGCTTGATTTAAATCCGGATTGTCAAACTGTATGGCCTAGCCTCTAATGTTTGTTGTTATGTGCCTCTTTTGGTCGGCAGTTCCATTATTCACATTTTTCTCTTTATATCTTTGTCTCCATTTTACGTTTCAGCAAGTAATGACGGCAGCGCAGCCACGACAACCGCTAATCCTTGGACAAACTCTGCAACCGTTTAATTTGGTGGCTCGCGCTGAAGAAACTGCGCCAGTAGGCGTTACAGTATGCTCTTTGAGTGGCATTCGTGCGAGAAAGCACTATCGCTGAGATGTATGACACCTTGGCTTTCTTGTTGCTGAGTAGCATCCTCTGCAGTCACGTGTTTACTAGCTCAATTTAGAGTCTGTCATTCGCGCGATTTGTCTCTAGTGTATGGAAAATTGAAATTTTGTAACACTTAATTTTTAAAATAGTAATTTTGCCTTTTTAAAGGACACTATGTATAACAGTAAGCATTGTAATGCGTTCTTATCTACTAGGTAATTGGGTAAACCTGCAGTGCTTTTGGCCTGCAAAGTGGAACTTATGGTCTATTCTCACCCAAGTTGTAACATTTGCTCGAAGATTTATTCTGTGCCGTTGTTGCCTTGATCGGTAGACCTTATCGTCATTTTCCATTCTCGCATGCATCGTGTTTTCCGACAATGTACTCCTCCTACACAGTACCAAGCATACCTTGTCTCGTTCTTTGTTTTTCTGTCTTTTTTGCTGGTAGAGTCATCGTATTCGCTGTGTGTGTTGCCAAGTCGGTTAGTTTGATTCCACCTACGCAAGCACTAGAACGGTGGCTGAACTTCCGCTACTTCTTAAGACTAGCACCTCGTTCTCTTCTTCGTTTTGCAGCTACAAGTAATTAAGTTCACGTGTATCCAATTTCATCACATCATTTTGTCACCATCGTCAAATTGGTCATTCACCAATAAGGCTAAATTAACTCCATTAAGTTATGTATTGTGCGTAGCATTACTGTCTGATTAAGCGAAAAGCGTCTGTATTTAATCTCCAGTTTATTTTATTTAGCAAAAATGCAGCCATTTCCTTGTTTGAACTCATTCTATTGGTGACGGTGTCTCCAATGACGTCGAGTTGTGTCGGTTTTCGCTGGTATGTGTATGTGTGTGGCCTAGTTGAAGTTATGCCATGAAATATTCTTTCGCATTCACGAGCATCAAGAAGACCTAGTTGTGGAAAGTAATTCATGCTGGTTTATGAACCGCGGACTTCTCGTGGTGGGGGCTTATCCTCGAATGAGCTGGTGGAAGCCTATGATTTTCTGTCATATGGCCCTAGACTCTTGAGGAGCTTAATTGTGTTACTATTGCACACTAATCTCGCGCGCATGTGTTTGTGTTTGGTATTTCATACATTTGTGTTTATGTACATAGACATCACAGTAAACAATAAATGTGAGGCCTTGCTTCAACAAAGTGCTTCCCGTTAGTACCACATATGGCTGTCCGTACTGCAGCCTGTCATGAGGCTTACGACTTCTCTAAACCGGATGATTCCTCGCATAAGAAATGCCTTGGGATAACTCATTTCGCTGTGTGTGTATGGGGGTGATTGCGTTAAGGAGTCCTGGTATGCCTGTATTTGGAGCAAATTTTAGCTGGTATAAAAAAATGTGAATTCTGACTGAAGCGAACGGAGCATGCAGCACTATTAGTTTCAGGCTGTAGCAATAAAAATTGGTAATTTTGTGTAACGTGGAATGAGAAAACTTAAATTTTTTTCTTGTTAGCTGCTATTCGTCAACATTGTTTGTGGCTATTATTTTGTTCACAGGCAAACATTATTATGCGTATGATATTTTACCTTACATTTCGGTTGGCTGTGATGATTACGTTGGGTGTTTGCAGTCAGCTAACTTCTGTGGTTTGTCAAATGAGGTGAAGCTCGATATATTATCATAGTCTTTTTTTTAATCCTGTTACATACCACTGTTGTTGAAACAGTTAATTTTATAACTATTTGACGGCTAAAATTATTTGTTATTGAAGTTCTAGCCTCCGTAATAGCGATTTTATGCCAGATTTATTGCACCCAGTCGTTTTCTGTGAGATCTGGTTTTGTTTTGACACATTGGCGCGCCTCTTCACTAGTCCAGGGGTCATTCGCTAATTAATTCTAATTTCATTGTTATGCGACAGTGTAGCATCAGTTTTCCCACTTTTGTGTTTTGTTTTAGCGCCTGTATCTGTATGTGTGTGTGTGTGTGTATGTATGTATGTGTACCAATGGACACTTGTTTGATGGTATTTACGCGCCAATAACTACTGAGCCTCTTTCGTCGAAGTTGGTGGTCTATTGGCTTTCTGCTCCAGTTGTTTTTAATTTTTCTAATAGCCCGGAATTATTACACACACTAATCCATACAGATAAGTGCACATTACATGTGTTGTGTGTGCGCGCATGAGAGGGCTACCGCAGTTCGCTCATTAAATTCCTGGTAAAATCATTTACAGCAGTTTCAACAGGACAGCTGATCGAACCGTGGTTTTGGTGTGGATGGTATAAAACTGTGGTTTGTCTCCATTCAGCCAAAGTGCTACCGCTTCACTTTGTGCAGCATAGATTTTCAATTATTTAATTTCTCGTTCGCCAATTCCTAATTTATTGCCCAAACAATGCATATAGATAATATATTTATCTTCTTTTATTCCTTGTCTACTATTAATATTTTGTTACTTTGGCAAACCGAAGCAATTCTTTGGTTTCTTTGCCCATAGCACTTGGTCGGTTGAGTTTGGCTTATTTTTGGTTTTCCAGCTGGTACGTTCAACTTTCACCCAAATCAGCACAATATATTTGTAGGCAAAGAGGTGTTACATGTTTTTCTCGATAGTTTCGGCTCTACGTGCAGTTTTTGGCATTAGTTTTGATACTCTAATAAACCTTATTCCATCTCAGGGACTTTCTTTCTTCATAAGCATGTGCAAGCATACACATGCAAACACACGTGTTTATGCGGGTATCATTATTGTTTTCAAAAATGCGAACAACAGCATTAAATCAATTTACACTGCTAAAACTTTGAGTGAACGTTGATTGTTGGATTTCTGCAGAGAAATTGAATTGATTTGTGTTTATCATCTCAAATTCTTTATCGTTATGTGTTTTTCATTATCATAAATGAATGGGAAAGTTACACACACACACACACACACACATATACATATATATATATATATATATATATATATATATATATATATATCTGAAGTCCATTTCCTTTAAATGTTATGCAGTATTTTTTGTAAAAAGAAAATATTCTGTATAATGAGCCGTTTATTTTGAAAATACTTAACAGCACAATTTGCAATCTTTCACTGATATCCATTCTGGGCTTTCATTTGATTAAGTGAATGAGACACAGCTTGATTTTCAGTTTCACACGTATTTATTTGCTCGCATATTGCGCAGTAATTCACAACTTATGCAACAAATCAAAGTTATGTGAAAATAAAATTGAAAATCAGACTAGTAGTCCACATTCGCTTAATCAAAGCAAAACAAAATGGATATTACTGGAACGTTTTACATTGTTCTGTTAAGTATTGTGGAAAAAACACGTCATTATCCACACAATAACCATACTCTGGTTTATGTTAATCTTTTATTCTGGATCACTGAGTTTTAGTGGTGACATTATCTTTGTGTTGCTTCAAATGCCCGGTTCTGAAAGTTTTCGTTGGATACAGTCACTTTACACCTACTCGCTATCAATGTAGTTTCAGTTAACTTTCCTTAGCTTCTATCGTGAAAGTTCAGCCCTAACTAGGCACCACACATGACGAATTCCCATCTGAAGTGTATTCCAGCTGGTCATACATTAGTAATGGTCTGCTTATGACTTAATGAAGCATATTTTCTGTTTATTTCGACTGGAAGCCATGTGCTTTTCCGGCTGCAGACGGGCAACGCAATCGAAAACCTTGGCGGTACTAAATGGATAAAAGTGATCCATCTTTGAGGACAAACTATGATACTTCAAGAAGAATGGAACTTCTAGGAATTGGGCAGACGGGATAATTCATAATTGACCTCAAGGCCGTCGTTCTTCGATGATGATCACGATGGGTATGTGTAACTACATTTAGTTTAACCAGTTTTTGCACAGTCATCGATAACTTAAACCGAAATACCTGTATATAATTTGTTTCATGTTGAGGTGGGGCTGATTTGTCGGCAAGCAGTTGTGCGAAATTTCGGTTTTGATCTCGAATAAATGGATTAAGATTCACCCGTATCGGTGAAATCGTTACGTAGCAATTACTTGATTATTTTACTCACCAACCAGTGATTTTACTCAGATCCTCCTTTTGTTAGAGAATTATTCACTGAAATGAGGTTTTCGGTACAATCACTTGCTGGTCAAAACAAGGATCAGATATTTATGCATTGTTCATTATCGCGTCAATTGATTTTTATTACAATATATATGTATATGCATGCCTCGTAGAAAATTTACCTAGCATTTCTCTGAATCGTGCAAAACATTTCACGCATTTGCTTAATTTCTCTAACCCATCTGTATTGTCCTATGTCAGCCGTGGCATCTTATTACATGAGCTCGTCTCTGCTTCCAACATTTTTTGTCGCGACGAATTATAAATTGTCGTCTCATAAATCCTGAGACTATTGTTTGCGCATTGTTTACTTTATACTACACACGTTTATTTGTGTTCTACGTATTCTGCATTTAATTACCTGGCATCAAGTGATTGGGGCACTTTTTAAAGACAAATTAGATGACTCTTAACAGATCACTGCTATAGGTAAACGCTTTACCATGTGTATTATATTTTTTTAAGAATTTAAATTGCTCATAAGAGAGGAGGAATTAGATGTAAATATGCCTCCACTGTGCAGCGTTCCTTTTTGTCGCCAAGGTAGTCTGTTATTTTTATCCTTAATTTTTTTTATTTTTGATTGTGTGTTTCTGGTAATAGATTCAAAATTTCCTTTCGCCTAAAAAAATATTTATTAATTTCTTTATCGTGAAATATTACAATTTACTATAAATTAGTGGCCACAGTACAATTTTCCCCGTCTCCTATATTTTAATTGTCGAAGTATGATGACTTTTTGCCATATTGCGTTGTCACGCGAAACTGTATTTCAACAAAATATTTCGTGTATACTCTTCAACTCCACCGTTTACATAAACTGTTTAAAATGAAGGCGTTCGTTTTTTTGTGATGTTTGCAATGGAACTGCTGAATACCAGAGAAAGTATTTGTCGAAGCAAATGTCTGGGGAACGAAAAAATCTATTGAAAATCATGAAACAATTGAATTCGTATCGATTCACAGCACACACAGTTTGTTTTAAATAGTCAAATGGTTTTCAAAGGCAGGTGTATATGCTAGCTGTTTAAACTGAAATCGCTTTTCTTAATTGCGATCAATGTTAGACCGTGTCTGTAGCTCCGAGCCGTGATGTTTTTTTCGCTATCATATGGCCAAATCACTTTTGTACCCATGTATGCGTGAGGCACATATTTCATTCGATGTATTTATGTACGTATATTGTTTTTATTTGCATGAACAGATTGTTTTATCATCCCCTAGGCGTATATGACTTATTATAGTAGCTGCAGAAACGAGACTATATTCATTATGATACTATTGTATACTCCAAATTGTATAGTACATTTAGATATAAAAATCGGACATTTGTAGCCCATTTAACTATGCCCATGAAACTTGAACAAAACTGATGACTTTTTTGTTTGCTCGGTGCAATAAGTCTAGGAGGCAACCACATTAAATATCATTGTTGACATATATATATATATATATATATATATATATATATATATATATATATATATATATATATAAAATTTACCCGGTATCGCAATGCTGCATCTGATCAGCTCTACTAAAAGTTACTCTCCGTGTTATTTGTTTTCTATTTCCCGTCCATCATACACCACTTCGTCTACAAAACTACTGCATTTCGTTATTTTAAACTCAGCGTACTTTAACAAGTTGAAGGCATAATTTAATTATCGACTAAAGTGAATAAAATTATCTTATGCTGAACTTTTTAACTTTTGCCAGCAAAGCGGTTTCTTTAAATCATTTTTTTTAGAGAATCGACACATTGATTTCGCCTGTGGTTGTTCGAGTGCAGGGTACATCGGAGACCAAAGCTACAGGACGATCCATGCAACTCTACTTCAACGTCTCTATCTTATGCGTCTGTCATTAGCTCGAACAGAACTTTAAAATCTACCATGGGTGGTTTCTTTTTGACCAGGTGTCCATTTTACTTTTCTGATAGCGTAAAACGAAGCCGAGTTTTTAAAGCCGTTAATTGAGCTCAAGTAGAGCCGTCTCGTGTACACGTAAGTTTGGTGCTTACTGACGACTCATCAGTAGGAGCCTGAACTACGACCTAAATCAACTTTATATTTGGCCACAAAATGTTGGATGTTACATTGAATGAGGTCAGGATTATCAGTAAAAATATTATGGCTTTTGTCGATCGAGACCAGTTTTATAACACTTGGCTTGTGTGAAGTCGTATTATCAAAGACTTTACATGCTGTCGGCTTACACATTCGTATAGGTGAGTGCGCCGTCCAATTGATCCACATACCCACGCAAATATCTATTGGGTGTAGGGCGTAATACCAGCTCCTACTGATGAGTCGGCAGTAAGCACGGAACGAATGAGCACGAGATTATACTTTCCGTTCATGGTGAGTTTGGTTTATCCTTCTGGTCCTAGTTGAACTAATTTGTTACTAGTTACACTGTATCTAACACACAATTAGATATATATTAGTTTGTAGGAAGTTTTGTAGTTAATGCAAGAGGTTGTGCGAGCTATTTTATTTAGTGCGATATTGTCCTCCTACCTAATATCTGGTAGCTGTTATTACGATCCGCTTTCATGATTAATCCATGGCACTTTCCCGAAGGGTGATGTGAGAAGGCATAAGAATCAAGTCATTGTTTTATTAAGCAAAATGTTATAAAGCAAAGATAAAAATCGTGTAAAAGTAGTCACGATAAGCGTAACATATAATTCCACTGTATGCTAGGTTTTGAGTGTTAAATCACATAAATCCACTGAACTGTAGGGTTTCGGATAAATGATTGAGAAATACATAAAATATAAATCAAGAGAGTCTTAATTGAACTGTTAGTGGTTATGTAAAAATGGTTAAGGCACACAAAACATGTAAATCCTGCGCTTGAGCGTTAAGTCACATAAATCCACTGCATGTTACCTGCGTATTGCGCGCGGGTGTCTATTATTATTATTAAGCAAAACCCTATTAATTACAATTAAATTTGCAGTTCAAGAAATCTCAATTAAAACTGCTTGAAACTAACAGAGATTGTTGCTAAAATCACAGTTAAGAGAAATATTGTGTAAAACCAGAATTAGACTATTTGACCTTAAAGAGAACTATATTTGACAAAATTGAACTTCGTTGGGTTGTAACGCGGAGCCGCGTGTTACAAGTTCTCCGCAATAATCAATATCTAACTGTTATATATATATATATTTTTTTAATTGAGTGATGCCATGATTACGGGGAAAAGTCATAACTGATATCGAACAAAACCAGAGTGTATAGATTTGCTAGAGTAGCAGGCGTTCTCAATTTTGGTGATACTTAGCATAACTTGAAATCCATTTTGTTGCTATCATATACAAGCTCAGCATTTTGAAAACCTTTGCGATGGTATCCTTTACATGCTCGGTATATATTTTCTATGTTGATTTACCTTTGAAGTCGTACGCCTACTGATGAGTCGCCAATAAGCTAGCAGCGTATATGTACACGAGATTATTCTGTTTTTATTTTGACTTAAGCATATTCTTCTAACTACTAATAATTGCATACTCGTTAGTTCACAGCAATCAAGGATTTATAGATATTAATTGGACTCGTGTGCCACGAACCCCTGTTGACACAAGGGCGGATTGACGCTTGTCAAAATTCGTGTAGACATGCGCCTTGCTGCAACTTCGTTTGGGCAATCATGAAACCACGCAGGATTAACTTGTCCTCTTCTACAAGCAAAAACAAATTTATCTCAGTTAAACATGTCGACGGTCTTCCTTTATGCTGTCAAGACATGATACATAACTTTATGTGGCCGCCGCCACCGCCTGCCCAGATTTGTGAATCGACGCCTTCGCTCCGGGTTGAGTAAGTCGGTGCCAACTTATTGTTAGGAGGCATTAGTCAGCAGCCAAAGTTACAAGCCATCCGCTTCCTCTGAGTTATCATGGTCGAATTGAGCTTGAGAGCAACGATCACACGCTGCGAGACACGCGTCGTTTTTATCTGAGACACGTCTACATGTCTTTTCTCGTCGGTATACACACAAGCCTCGCCATGGTAGGTAGGTTCGCAATGCAAACAGCTAACTCCCTGAAGTCCACGATTCCACTGCCAACTTCGGGTATCCGTAGAGCCACAAAGGTGCTTGTGGTCGTACTACTAATTTGTTGTGCAAAGTTTGTTTTTCAATTTTATATTTAGAATATATGTCAAGGTACTACTTACACTGGGTTGCTTGTTATGCTTTCCTGCAGGGTTTGCTGCTTAAGATACTCTGTCTCTAAAATGAATTTATATGATTGCTCGTACTTCCACGAGTCTTGGTGTGTTTTTTCACTTACACAGCTACACAACAAGTATCGTACGACCAATTAATTGCGTAATGCCTTAATGCTCCGATAGTTGTCAGTGGTTCTGTTGACTCCTAGGATACCATCTAGGAGTCTCCTTTTGCCGACCCCCTATAAGTTCCGATTAAGAAGCCTGGCTAGAACCGGAGTAGCGTGTTCGTTCTCACCACAATGCTGTAACTATCCGTTAGCTTAAACACACTGACAAACACCAGCTTTATTTGCGGCTGGTCTAGAAATGCCAGCCAATCATATTCATGTTTAAGATTTGACCAATTAAACAACAATGACTATTTAAATTTCAAAAAACGGTCTGAATAAAATTTTGTGGATACTACATCATATTTTTCTGTCAAAAAGTGAAAAGAAGAAGAAGAATTGTAACTTCTGTAGGTGTTGTAATAACTGCTGGAGAAAGCTTGGAATAAATAAGCAGCTGTTTGTTCAACTCCCTATGAAGTCAAATATTTTAATTAAAATTGCGAACTAAGTGCCAGCCTGAGAGAAAGTTCGATGAAATGGTTTGAACACATTCTGTCACTTCTGCTACGTTAAATAAAAAATAATTACTCATCAATCATCTATTTGTTGTAATTTACGAAAGTTAGCCAGATCAAATTGGATAATGTAAATGGGGTTGAAACGCTAAAAGTGGTTCTGATTTGTCCTGGGAGAGGACTAGCAATCAACAATTGTAAGCATTGATAGCGGGTTTTGGGTAGAGCGTCAAAGGGTTTCACGGAAAATTGCCCCTGCATGCATACATCGTTTCAAATGAGAGCACACACGTTGGGTGTGTGTCATGCTAGTACGTGTAAAATGAAATGAAACAAGTATACAATGTACCATTCTGTGTAAAATCTCCATCTAATTACATTATCCGAACTCGATCAGTGCCAGTGATAACATATAATTACAAAACTGCTAACAATTTCTCCTAAAACAGCTAGCGAATGCTGGTTGATCACATCACAACGCCTTGTGAGTGGATTTTGTAAGTGCTGGTAGGCAATGTTTCCGCTAGTGCGTAGGCCATGTCATTAAGAAAAAAATACACAACCGTTCCACATTAGCTACAGAAACGGTGACACTGCGTTTAAAATGTCCAGCTAATGTGCTTATTCAAACTCGAACCGTGCTCATTCTATTTTATCATACCGAAGCTGCTCATATTTATAGATTGTCATGTTGCGTACTGTTAATGAAAGTAGATAATATTTCGAATAGTGGACAAAATTTATTCTCTCGCGTGGGCCGTGGTACGAAGGAAACTTATCACAAAATTGCTTCACATTCGGTACGTAAAGGGTGCGATTCTGTTCAAGTGTCTTTTTCTGTTTATTCCAACTCAGTCACTGATCCTTATATTTTATGTTAACAAAATTGCTAATAATTCATATCAAAAGTTAATATTTAATATCGCATATTGTTAATTTTTGTAGGCAGTATGAGGAAAGGGGAATAGCCTTTCTGCTCGAGTGTGGGCCGTTGAGAATGAAATTTCAATATTATTAATTGTTATCCAAAAGCTAGTAAAGTATAGTTGTTCAAATTGCATATGATTAATGGAAGTGTGCATTTCTGCTCGAGAGTGGGCCGTCGTATGCAGCAATACTCCTCAAATTGATGCAACATTCGGTATAGAAACGATGCTATTCTACGTATGAGTTCCAAATAATCACGATATTGCAACTCGATCAGTGCTAGTTTTTATATAATAATATCAAAACCGCTAATCGTAGCTACGCAACAAAACAGCGAGCAGTATTTGTTCATAATGCATAAGGTTAATGAAAGTGTGCATTATTTCGATTAGGCGACGGCATTTCTGCTCGAGTGTGGGCCGTCGTATGCAGCAATACTACTCAAATTGATGCAACATTCGGTATAGAAACGGTGCTATTCTACGTATGAGTTCCAAATAATCACGATATTGCAACTCGGTCAGTGCTAGTTTTTATATAGTAATATCAAAACCGCTAATCGTACCTACGCAACAAAAGAGCGAGTAGGATTTTTTCCTATTGCATAAGGTTAATGGAAGTGTGCATTATTTCGATTAGGCGACGTCATTTCTGCTCGAGAGTGGGCCGTCGTCTGCAGCAATACAATTCAAATTGATGCAACATTCGGTGTAGAAACGGTGCTATTCCACGTATGAGTTCCAAATAATCACGATATTGCAACTCGATCAGTGCTAGTTTTTATATAATAATATCAAAACCGCTAATCGTAGCTACGCAACGAAACAGCGAGCAGTATTTTTTCATATTGCATAAGGTTAATGGAAGTGTGCATTATTTCGATTAGGCGACGGCACTTCTGCTCGAGAATTGGCCGTCGTCTACAGCAAAACTACTCAAATTTATGCAATATTTGGAGTAGAAACGGTGCTACTCCACGTTTGAGTTCCAAATGATCACGATATTGCAACTAGAACAGTGCTAGTTAATTTATAATAATATCAAACCCATTAATCGTAGCTACGCAACGAAAGAGCAAGCATGACGTTTTCCTATTGTATAAGGTTAATGGAAGTGTGCATTATTTCGATTAGGCGACGGCACTTCTGCTCGAGAATGGGCCGTTGTCTACAGCAACACTACTAAAATTGATGCAATATTTGGAGTAGAAACGGTGCTACTCCACGTTTGAGTTCTAAATGATCACGATATTGCAACTAGAACAGTGCTAGTTTATTTATAATTATATCAAACCCGTTAATCGTAGCTACGCAACGAAAGAGCGGGCAGGACGTTTTCCAATTGTATAAGGTTAATGGAAGTGTGCATTATTTCGATTAGGCGAAGGCATTTCTCCTCGAGTGTGGGCCACTATATGCAGCAATACTACTCAAATTGATGCAACATTCCGTATAGTAGCGGTGTTATTACACGTCGGAGTTCCAAATAACCACCATATTGCAATTCGGTCTGTGTTAGTTTTTATTTAATAATACCAAAATCGCATAAGGTTAATGGAAGTATGCATTATTTCGATTAGGCGACGTCATTTCCGCTCGAGTGTGGTCCGTCGACCGCAGCAATACAATTCAAATTGATGCAACATTCCGTGTAGATACGGTGCCATTCTACATAGGAGTTCCTAATAATCACGATATTGCATCTCGGTTATTTCTAGTTTTTATATAATAATTTTAAAACCGCTAATCGTAGGTACGCAACAAAACAGGGAGCAGTATTTTTTCATAATGCATAAGGTTAATGGAATTGTGCATTAATTCGATTAGGCGACGTCATTTCTGCTCGTGTGGGCCGTCGTCTGCAGCCATACTGTAGGAGGTGTTGGTGTTAATGTAAGAAGTTCTGCAGACTAGTTGTCTATTTAGTGAGGTTATACCCTTCTTCCTAATACCTAGTAGCTGATATTACGATTCGCGTTCATTATTTATCTCTGGCCCTTTCACGAAGACTGATGTGAAAAAGCTTAGTCAAAATGTTAATGTTTTATTGAACACAATGTTGCAAAGCAAAGATAAAAATCGTATAAAAATAGTCATAACAAGCATAGAATATAAAACCAAGTTTGCTTTGTCACAATAATCCACTGTATGCTAGGTCTTCAGTGTTAAATCACATAAATCCACTGAACTGTAGGGTTTCAGATAAATGATTGAGAAATACACAAAATATAAATCTATTAAATTTTCATTAAACTGTTAATGGTTAAGTAAAAAAGGTTAAGGCATGCGAAACAAGTAAATTCTGGGTTCGAACGTTAAGTCCCATAAATTCACTGCATGTTACCTGCGTATTGCGCGCGGGTGTGTATTATTATTAAACAAAACCTTGTAACGACACAAATTAATTGCCGACATATTGCGTAAATTAAATTCAATTTGATTTACGTTGCACCAATGAGAAAAAAGCGAAACTTGCCGTTAACCAATAGTGTGCAAGTAGACATATTACATGGCATGGCTATTTAAGCACGGCAAATTTACCATGCAGTTCAGTTGTCGCGTTTGCCTTCTGCTTTGCGTTACGTGTGCGTGCTGTCGGCTGTCATTACCTACGCTGGTTATTGGATTGTCTTCACCAACAATTGGCAACATCAGTGACACCTATCGTGTTGCTGTACAACCAGCGAGACGAGCCAATTAATGCAGAACTTCAACGAAGTTTCCACATCGAGATTACAACACAACAACAGAAGGAACCACAGCCCGAGTCAACCCAAGGCTCTAGGACATCTTCACACTGAAGGATCTTTCTCGGCATTTGCCGGAGAACGCACGACCGGCCCTGTTAAGGGCCCCCTATCAGTACAATAACTCTGTCTATGGCACTTTAACCGAGTTTGTAACGTCGTACGGCATTTACTTGAAGCTGGGGCGTTTACAAAATTGGCGACCGCGCCAGGATATTGAGTATTGTACTGTTTTTTTGGTATAAATAAAATTGACTTTCTTTTTCATTTATTTGGGATAAAAATAGAATAACATTTGCGTTTCCATCTTCTTTACTCTGGTCGTGGTCTTCGGGGAATTTTATTGGATATATATTTTTCTCTAAAGTCGTGGTTTTCTGGGAATTTTGTTGGGTATACATGTTTTCTCTAAAGTCGTGGTCTTCTGGGAATTTCGTTGGGTATATGTGTTCTCTCTAAATTCGTGGATTTCTGGTGAATTTTTTTGGGTATATGCTCTGTTCAACTTTCCTACGTACAAAACTGCACCGTACGTACTCGACAGGCTCAATTGCGGAAAATTTCAATTTTGGGAGGAACTAATTCATCTGGGTTCTGCGCTCATTCAACTGCGCAAGACTTTCAATTGTGGAAGCTGTTTGTGGGT